>JAGKTI010013405.1:0-12661 GCA_018397915.1 Birgus latro
ATGGTATGCGATGAATCGCTTGCTTATACAGTAAACTCTAAATTGTCAATCGCTGCATCTTTCAGCATATGTCAATTCCATCACAACATATGGAGCTGAATGGAAAGCCCCCAAATTTAAGTCTCAAATAGGTAATCTTAAAGGAGACAAGAGATCATCTTATTTCACAGTTTTCTTTAGTTTTTATTTACCAAAGCCCTTCATGGGATTTTATGAGCAAGATATTTTCTGTGTGCACCACTCACTTATGTATTGCTGCCTACTTCTTCCTTAGCCTTTATCATTCTTTTTTGTGCCTGCCCTCCTCTCTTCCTATTTCTCCCATCTTTCCTGTCACTTCTTATTGCTTTTCTTTCCTTTACAGGTGGCTTTACATTGAGTGACAAGCCAAATGGTTTCCTGTAAGCCAAGAAACCATTGACAACGCTGGGTGGTAACCATATAACCAAACCATACGTGCTCCCTACGTGTCAACAAGTGGGTTGGTGGAGGGTTAGTGCCCCTCCCTGTAAAACAAATAACTCAAAGTCATATGGCCACCCCTTACGGGATTATGGTGTCTGGCAATAGATAGATAGAGAGACCTTCACTTTTTTTATTTTTTTTACATTCCCTTCAAAAGTGGGAATAACATTATCAAAGTTGTCGTTGTTTACAGTCCCCAGTGGCGCTAACGATCAACAGACACCATCTTCTGGTGCACTGAAGACAGATGGACGCCATCTAAGCACACCATTCATGGTATGGTATTATCTTTAAAAGTAGTTATTTATCCAAACCTAACTTAAATTTTCATAACGACCCAACCTAATTTACCCTAACCTAACCTCTTTTTTTACAAAGTCAATGGATCAACTTAAAGGTAGGTAAGAATATCTGTTAATATCTGTACACCTTTAGAAAGTCAATGAATCAATTCAAAGGTAGGTAAGAATGTGTTAATATTTTGTTAATATCTGTGAATAATAAGGGAGTTCTATGTCTCCTTGATGATCACCCAGTGCCATTTGTCTTGTCACCCAAACACAATTTCCTGATAGCTTTACTTGTAACTTGGAACTCTTAACACAAATGATGACTTCATTTAATTAAAAACTTCTTACTATTATGATTTTACTGTATTATCATTTCATGTTCAATATTCAGTAAATTGCACAGGTATACTACTGTAACCTGGAGAATCGAATTCAGGACCATAAGTATCACCACCAAAAACATTGCTTTTTATATTCGATTCAATTCATTTAGCAGTTTATATTCTTCACACAGTTTACAAAGATCACATCATGAATAGCATGATATCTATCATTTACTTTTGGTATCTTGCATCTGATGTTACAAAGGAGTGCACAGATATTTCTAAAGCTTCACTGAAGTATGACACTTTCCGACATCGCGTGTTTTCTGAGAATGAGGACACTCATTTTATTCACTTCTGTTCCAGTGCCCTGCATGTAAGAAAATACAGCATTTATTTCTTTTTAATTTGTTACTTGTATGTCCCTATTTTTTTTTTCTGTGTTTAATACTAAATATGTATATCCCACCTCCTCAATATATTCCAAGCCATGTTTCCTCTTGTGTATCTCATCTGAAGTGCTGACAACGTGTTGATCTCCCCCCACCCCATGGCCACCGCTCTCTCATCAGGAACGGCAGTCATACTGCCAATCCAACACGGGCTTTTATTGAAGTGTCTGCCCTTTCCTCTCTTCCTTCCTTCCTCTTCTGTCTTTCTTTCCTTCATTCTTTCCTCTTCCTTCTGCCTACAGATGACTTTACCCTCCCTCATCTGTCTTTCTTTCCTTCATTCCCTTCTCTTCCTTCTGCATATGGGTGACTCTACACTGAGTGACAAGCCAAATGGTTTTCTGTACACCAGGAAGCCATTTACTATGCTGGGTGGTAACCATATAACCATATGATGGCGCATGGTGGTTTAGTGGGCAATTAAGGAGCTCCAATTGGATTAAGCCAATGCAGGTTTATATCCCAGCAGTGGTTGGGATTATTGCTCTCATAATGCCACTCAAGGATGAGTGAAGAAAAAAAAAAAAAAAAAGCTCCAGGCTAACAAAGTAACCAGAAAAAAAAAAAAAATCCCTGAGCTAGACCTTACAATGAGATCATATAGCCCCGCTAGGTAGCATGAGGGTGCTACCCCTCCCGGCACGGAAGTCCCGGGCCCAGCTCGAACTCGCGACCCCCTGGTCCCGAGCTCGATGCTAGAGTAACCAGAAAATACAGTGGGAATGAAAACTTGTACTGGAGGAAAGCTGTTAGATACAATGCTGTGCACTTTTAACCCCTTCAGTCCAATGGTCTTAGTTCTGTATTTATTTATCTTTTAACAGTCTGTTACTCAGCTTCTACAGACACTTCTAAGTGGGTGGGTCTGATATACAAGTAGCCTTCATCAACACCTTCACCTACAGAGGTCCTTCTTAGGCTGATTCAAATTACTCTGAGGTGGTGGAGGAGGGAGGGCAACTGGATTAAATGCAATAATCCACTGGCAAAAGTTTAGATGCGACAGTCACAAAGACAGTTTACTCACTCAGCCCAGAGGTATTTTCTTTTGTTTTATCCTTGCTATCTTCTGATGCTTTTATTTATGTTAGGGATACAGATGAGTAAAATCATCAGGTTGCAGCAACAATAAACTGAAAAGAGCACAGATCACACTGAAAGGGTTAATGACTGATGCCAGTTATGAGAGATAAATGCAAGACTGTTCTGGCAAAACTAATGGTATTTAACCCTTTCACTATTCTGACATCATTTTAGTTTATTCATGCTACTACTACGGTAACTACATTCAGTTTAGAGGAAAGCCCTCCTCTTTAAATGAAAATAATTGAAGCTCTCTCCATTAACCTCATCACTATGAAAGGTCTTCCCTTAGCTGAGTAAAACTGTCTGGCAGTACAACAGTTTATATTTTGAGACCATTAACCACCAGTAACAATGTGTCAGATTCTTGAGCAATTTTCCTCCACAATCCTGTACTGTATTCTACATCATTCTCTGTCTGCCTCTGGGCATTCTTCCATCCACATTCAAATCTGTGACCATCTTCAACCAGTTCCCCTCCCCTCCTACTCTCAGCAAGTCCAAGGCATCTTTACCTACCAGTTCAAACCACCTCTCCAATATTTCATATGCCAACTCTCTATTGCAGAATACTTCTAAGTTGCCATTCAGTTATATGTCTACTCATCCCAACATTCTCATTTCTTTGTATTTCAGTCTACTTGTATCATCCCTCACAGGCTAAGTCCCACTGCTATACTGCATAACTTTTTTCATGTGGTAGGTTGTGGCAACCATCATCCACTCACTTGATGTAGTACTGCCTATATCTTCCTTCACCTTTATCATTCTTTTTCCATGTCTGTCCTCACCTTTTCCTCTTTCTCCCATCCTTCCTGTCACTCATTATTACTCTGTTTTCCACTTCAGCCATCTCTACACTAAGTGACAAGCCTCATGGTTTCCTGTTATCTAGGAAACCATTTACAGTGCTGGGTGATAACTACATATCCAAATAATTGGGTGATGTGGCACATACTATGGTGCCCCTGGCAACTGGGTGGAGACACAAATGCAGCATCCATCCAGGAACCACACCTCTACATCATTCCCCATGCCTTTTTGTTGCATAGTGCTCTCTACTGAAAGAAAGCATCAGTTTGTTTCATGGGACAGCCCAGCAGGGGGGGTTGCTTCCTTTGACTGATGGGTCTGTTCGGCCAGACAGACTGGGTTTGATCAACAACATATAACTAGTCCTTCATGGTCAGGATAAGCATCAGTTCCCTAAACTTCTTCCACCCAGCTCTAATTCTAGCAATGGAACTAGCCTCTGCTCCTCCTCCTACACACAGCATGTCCCCCAGGTAAAAGAACTCCTTCATGCATTCCATGTGGCTGTCACCATAAAAAAACACTTTTCAATTTCTTATACCCTATAAAAAACACTTCTCATTTTCACATACCCAATAAAAAACACTTTACATTTTCTCATACCTTTACATCTCACAAATGAATGTTCCTCGCATTCTGCATTCTATCTACAACACCACTGTATCGTTTTTTAGTCTATTACAAGCTGTAAACAGGAAATTCCTCCCAACTTTGTGATGTGTGTAAAAAACACACATCACAAAGTCACACATCTTGTTCCATAATATTATCTCCCTCACACCTAACGAACATGTATGTTCTACCAGTACAGTAATTTACCTTCGGTCCCTTTCTTCCATCCCATCCTTCCTCTCCAACTTCTTTCAGGCCTGATGTATGCTTCCAGCAATCAACACTAAATTACTGTATCAGCGTATAAAGGCACTCCAGGTGGCCTGCTTCTAACACAACAATGCTCCAAGTGTCATGATGAGCAGCAGCGAACTCATCACTGAAGTCTGATGCATCTCAAACAGATCAAGAATTCCTTACTTAACTCTCCACTCATTCTTACAGTAGTTGTCCCTTTATACAATTTCATCACCAACTTGATGATCCATTCATTAATACCAAGCTTTCTAACACCCCAATTAATTAACACCCACAGAACTTTCAATAAATGCCTTCTTCAACTCAACAACAACATTTTACAGTTTTCTCAACACTAACTGAGAATTCTTCATTTAACATTCCACTAATTCTCACAAATGTTGCTGCCCCTTTGTATAACTATTACCTCTCTGATGATCCACTCATCAGCATGAATTTTTATTGCACTCCAATTACCTACCACCTTCAGGACTCTGTGAATGGGACTCGAATTGTGAATAGTAGCTCTTCTAGATTTTGTCCTAAGAATCTTCTGACAGCCTTCAAGCAAGCCATTCTCAACATAATTATGGCTGGTATTTCCTATGAATAGGACTCAGTTGTATGGCTGGGTATGTTAAGCTGGGATCAATTTGATTTGGTTGGGGTAGATTCATTTAAGTTAGGTTGGGGTAGATTCATTTAGGTTAGGTTGGGGGAGAGCTTGGTTTATTCTTGTTAGACTAAATTAGGTTAGGTGTCCTAAGGTATAGTTCATGTAACTTTATTTTTTAAGTTGTTCATTTTTTCCCATAATTCTGATACTGCAACTATATAATTTTTCCCTGATCATTCATTTTTGTGACTTCACCTCAAAACCCAGTCTCCAATGGGTCTGTCATAATTAAACAAATCACACTAAGAACCACTGGGAAAATGAATTTCAACATGTGAATGACAGAACACATTCATAACTAAAAATTTATGAGTTCCATATCAATGTGATAATAGCCACAAAGTAGTGATGGAGTTTTAAGCCTTTACAGGTGCCTAGCTTTGGTCATTGAGCTTTTTCAGTGTCAGCAGACACTCTATGTAGGGATGGCACTGACAAGCCCATTAGCCTTACACAAAATCCTTCAAAACACATCCCATACACAGAGAAATTTTAAGCCTTCATGGGCATCTAGCCTTAGTCCTCCACCATTTCTGTACTAAAACCACCCCAAAAAAGCTAAAACTTAATCAGCAAAACAACCAATTTCTCCATACCCTTATTCTTTCTTAGAATGATCTACTGGTAGCTCTAAAATGGGAAAAGTGATTAAAGTTATGACCCAATTTACAATCAGGTTACATCAGGTAAGAACCGATAGCATACTGAATGATCGTAAATCATTGTCGATTTAACATGGGTTAAAAAGGGATACACTGAGGGTCAAGGGTCACGTAATTTTAAATCTCAAAAAACATTTCTGCCATATACCTGAAGCATGTCGTACGTCTGTCCGAGTCATCATCAAAGATTCCCCCCAAGGCTGGACGACAGCTCGTGGGCCTAGGTGATCACGCCTGGTTATCACGAGGTGGTGAGTGATGGAGAGAAAGGGAACGGGAAGTGTTCCCCCAAGCTAGACCTCATTAGGTCATGTAGCCCTACCAGGTGACAGGAGGGCGCTTCCCCTCCCGGCATGGCAGCTACCAGGTGTGACTCAAACTCAAACTCATGACCTCCCGGTCCCAAATCCAACATTCTACCACTGAGCCATCCTACCTCCAAGCGATGGGGAGACAAAGTGACGAGGCGGAGGGAGCACGTAGCAGTGTGGAAGGTTGGGTGCAATGCAACAAGGCTGTTGGAGAATTTAAGGGTTTCTGTGATCTTGTTCACCTCATGCCCATCCTTATTGCGCTTAACAATGTCCAATTTAACATAGAGGGAAAAGCAATGCCTTACTCTTTAAGGCATTCCCTCAGCAGCACCACACTTTCCACTGGAGTTAGCACCTGTTAAGAGGCAGAAGTGTTCGTCTGGTGGTACTGGAAGGTTCCCAATACTACTTCCCGCATTTTCAGTTACGAGTCAGAAGTGATAGCCTGCTGTTGTAAGCAAAGGTCAACATGTCCGTACGCATCCCCACTGAATGTCCAAAGTTGCGCGGCCACCGGGATAAGCCTTTCCCAACTGCCACCACACATCGAACATAGACCACATGCCATGATTACACGTTTGGTGACAGCAGCCATCCAACCCTCTACCAAACGTCCAAAGTCACCCAGTCACCAGGAGCTGTTTCCGAATGGCCACCATGCATCAAACATAGACCACAAACCACAAATAAATGTACGGTAAAAGTGCCCGTCCACCTCTACAATGAATGGCCGGAGTCCCCCGGCCACCAGGATTAGTGCAAAACCCCCCACCACGTTCGCCTGTCCACTTCCCTAGCAAATGGTCAGATTCAGAGTCACCTGTCTGGCCGCATTACTCATACACTGCCTGAGGTGGTGATGTACTGGTCATCCATCGTTGTTGTCAAGTGATAACCCCTGCCTGGGCAAACGGAATTGAACCTTGTATGCAGATGTCAGTTTGCCGCATTTTGCTTCCTCTGTGCTCAGAGGCAAATGTGAGGTGCGATATGGCAGCGCTATACTGCTTGCCGGCCTACAAGCCCGCACCTTAGTTCCCGCCTTTGTCTCCCTCATGGGTGGTTACACTTGAAAGTATGGCTGTGAATGCATTTGCGTTTGTGGTGGCCCCCTACATTCTTCAGGTTGTGGCCCTCCTCCGCTGCATTCTCATGTATGAGATGACGGCCCCACCACCACCCAAGAACAGAAAGAGGAAGGTTTTGACTGGAGAAGAAGCATGAGATACTGATCAAGGTAGACACAGGCTGGACCACAGGACGCACTCTGCGGGAATATGATCTAGCCTCTTCAACTTGATTTATATCAAGAAGTCACGCAACAAGCTTATGCAGTACAGAAAGGACTTCTGCGAAAGCACACATTATGGCGACAGAAAGGTCGTGGCCCAGGCCCAGCACGCCATTATCAACCAGTTGACTTTCATTGTGGCTTCACCAGCAACATGCTGCTGGTGTACTTGTGCAGGGAACAGAGGTGAAGGCTGCAGCTGAGAAATTTGCATGCCTGCACAACATACACGACTTCAAAGCTTCCAAAGGATGGCTCTTTTGCCTCAAGCTTCGCCACGGACTTACGGGCCATAAGGCACATGGCAAGGCCTTGGATGCGGCAGCCATGGATTTTGCCAGAAAGTGCAGTGCCTGACCAAGGACAAGGGCATTGCCCTTAGTCAAGTCTATAATGCTGACAAAACTGGTCTATTCTACTGCTCCTTGCTCACCAACACTCTTGCAGAGGAGGAGGAGACTGCCTGGTCACTAGTTATCCAAACAGTGTCTCTGTTTTGTGCTGTGCTAATGCTAACGGAATGCACTGCCTCAAACCCATTATTGTTGGGTGTGCAAAACAACCACGCTGTCTCTGTGGGTTGATGGATAGCCTCCCTGTTGTGTGGTATCAATCTGTGAAGGCCTGTTTTACCGCCAAGATCTTCAGAGACTGGTCCCACAGACGCTTCGTCAAGGAGGTTACCCGTTATCAAGTAGATGTCCTTGGTTTCACTCGCAGCCAGGTGAAGGCATTCCTGCTCCTGGACAGTGTCCCCACATGTCCGTCAGAGAAGGATTTGGTTGCTGATAAAGGGTGCATTAGGTGCATGTTTCTGCCACCTAATATGACTGATTCAACCAATGGACCAGAGTGTTATCGTAGCTGCAAACAGACTGTACTAGCAGAGGTTCCTCAATGAGGTGATGGTGGTGCTGGAGGACGAGGATGTGGCTGAGGACATGCGGGGAGCATATCTTGCAGAATCTTCGGCAGTATGACCCGAAGTCTGCAGTGTTCAACTGGGCGAATGCATGGAAGGAAGTCTCCGTGAAAACCCTCAAAAGCAGTTGTTTTCGTTTCTTACAGGGAATCGAAGCCAAGCCCAACTTTGAGGGGTTTCACATGGATGATTTCCACCGCCATCTTCGAACAGCAGGAGAGCAGGTGGACGTCGACGACTTGAGGGATTGGTGGGACTATGAGAGCGGCAATCCTGGTTATCGGACCATGTTCGATGAGGAGCTCGCCAATGCTGCCGCTGCGGGCATGAAAGAGGACAGCGACACCGACAAGGATGAGGATGAGGACCCTGACTCGCAGCCCCCCCGCAACTCCATCATTTCCTCATCTCAGTGCCCTATGTACCAGTCTGGAGGAGGTTCTGGAGTACACCGAGCACCCGCACTGTGACAGGGAGTTGCTCAGCCTGGCGATGGAGCTGCGGGCAGTCAGAGAAGCTGTCATCCTCCGGCAGAATCGTCAGTCCTATCATCAGACCAGGATCGACTCCTTCTTCAAGCCTGCCACCCCCACGACTGCCAGCACGTTCTCACCACTACCATCACCTCATTTCCTACCTTCACTATTGGACCTGCAATCGAACGCATCGACAGCCACTGAGTCTCCGTTAGACGTAAGTCTGCAGCTGTCTTCAAAGTCTCCTGAGGAGGGTAGGCCACAATCGCTGCGCCGTATGTCACCACTTATCGCTCAGCTCCAGCAGGTAGAGGGGGAGGAGGAGTTCTTCAACCTTTGCTAAATGCAAAGGTTTGCCACTAGACCACATGGGACAACTGTACACCTGCTGGAGGTGTGTGAGTTACAAAGCCTGTCTGTGGTGAACTGGGAGGTAAGTACCCCAAGCGAATGTTTTTTGGCAAGGAACTTCAGGTTCCTAGTTTCCTTGGTGATTAAATTTATTTAGGATACTCCCATTTGTGTTTTGATGTCAAAATATGGCAGACTGACCTGAAAACAGTGCCAAAATTAGGCAGGGTACTGTACATACAGAAGTGAATAGGTAGGGTGTTCAGGGGTTTATAATGATTTTTTGTGCATGGTTTTCTTGGTGTTAAAAATTGCTTTGGATAATCCTATGTCTGTTTTGATGTCTAAATATGGCAGAATGACCGGAGAACAGTGCCAAAATTAGGAGGGGTACTGTACATACTGTAGTGTATAGGTAGGGAGTTTATTGGTTTTCAATGTTTTTTTTTTTGCATGGTTATCTTGGTGTTAAAAACTACTTAGGATATGTCTAAAGATGCCAGAATGCAGAAAACAGTGCCAAAATTAGGAGGGGTAGCTACTGTACATGCTGTAGTGTATAAGTAGGGTGTTTTTTTGGTTTTCATTGTTTTTTTTTTGCATGGGTTTCTAGGTGTTAAAAATTATTTACTGTAGAATATTCCTATGTGTGTTTTGATGTCTAAAGATGGCAGAATGACCAAAAAACAGTGCCAAAATTAGGAGGGGTACTTTACATACAGTAGTGTATAGGCAGGGTGTTTTTTGGTTTTCAGTTTTTTTTTTTTTTTTTTGCATGGTTTTCTTTGTGTTAAAAATTATTTGGGATATTCCTATGTGTGTTTTGATGTCTAAATATGCCTGAATGACCGGAAAACACTGCCATAGTAAGTAGAGGTACTATACAGGTTGGAGGTTGGGTATAGGTAGGGTCTGGGTATAGAAGGGGATATTGTTCATTATCCGGACACTGCCACCAACCAGATATGCCTTAGGCTCTACTACGTCGGATAATTGAGGGACTACCGTAACTAGTTGCCTGCTTTTGGCTCTAATCATCTCCATCTATGCATATCTTGCTCTTTTAATAAATAGCAAAATATTCTCAGTGCTTAAAGCTCCTTGTGGAAAATGATGAACTGTTTATGTAAATATGCACACTGGCAGTGCCAGCCTGTAACCTCTGAGTTACGTTGCTTGTTGCCTACTTTTGTCTCTACTCATTTCCAACCACGCATCTCATTCTCACCATTTAATAAATAACAAAATTCTTCATGCTTGATGCAGAACAAGTACTCAATGCAGATGAGATAGGCCTATGGTGAAATGATATGTACAGTGATCCCTTGGTTATCTCGCATAATTGGAAGCCTACCATTCCTACTGCGTGATAATGATAGCACAGACCCTATGGGACTGATCCTAATTGGTACTGGGCACCCTACTTGTAAATCCAAATTTTCCCTTTTACAACAATTTATGCCCACTGAAAACACACATACTGTTATGGTATAAGAAACACACACAGGAATGGGCAGTTTAATAGAAAATAACAGTGAAGAAGAAACAAGTACTGGTACTACAAAGACATCTGAGATGGGCTTGAGGGTAATAGGTTCTGAGGCTAGGGGGTGGACAGATAGTGGTCTCCACCTGGGATTAACTCCTAGAGATGGGCCTCATCAATGAATCCTTCAAATCCATCAAATACCACAGATACTGCATCTTCATTGTCCACCAAAGCCAGCTCAGATGCACAATAACAATGTTCTTTAGCCAAAAAATGTGCGATAACGCCAGGAGTGCTGATTTTCGTCTTCCAGTGATAACGAAAATCACTATAACAAAGGGATCACTGTATAACAATACATTTCACAATATGTATGCAGATGTAGGAATGACAGTGTCAAAAATCAATGCAACAAGATCTCAACCCCTTAAGCAAAGGAGAACACAAGAGTAGTGCAATAATCATTATGGCTACTAATCAACCATACATGCATAAAAGTATGCCATAAAAAAAAAATAAAGACATTGGGAAGCAATTCCATGTACTTATACCACATCAACCTTGACCATTTAATTTTTGGCACTGCAATTCCTACATCTTTAAGAACTTTTTTGTACAATGTATTTGATACTAGTCCAAAATGAACTGAGAATGAAAAAATAAGCAGCCATGGCTCAGTGGGTCAGAGAGCTCCGCTCTGGCCGTAGGGTTGGAGGATCGAATCCACCCAAGTCATTGGTAGACATCAGGAAGGGCATCCAGTCATAAAATGCTACACGCTTCAATCCAAAAGTCCTCTATCCAAGGGCAACGCCTTAGCCCTTCAGGGATACCAAGTGTAAAACCATTTTTTTTTTTCTTCATCTGTTACAAAGCAGAACTCCATGCACTATGGGCTAATTCTCCTTAACCCGAGGAGTCCTGTCGACGTACGGGTACGTTGCAACGTTTTGTCACGGCTACACCCATCGACGTACACAGTTGCAAGGTCAGTCATTTGCACATTTTTCAAGTTTCACTGGTGATTTTTGGTAGGCATATGTGGGAGACATTCCTCTATCTGCTGTCAAGTGGGGATACTGCCTGGCCCCACCTGACCCCCCTTCCACCCACACTCAGCAATACACCTGTTAGCAGTGACCTGGCCAGTAAAGACACGTCGCGCCAGTCTCTCCAATGACGAAATTCACAGCAAAAGTGATTCCTGAGGTGGAGAACAAAGGACTAAAGAAGCTAGAGCAAGAAACAAACAGAAGTGATGAGGTGGTAATGTCATAAAGGAAGGTGCCATACGTGGATGTGTTTGGTGACTGAACAATGCTGCTATTGCCTATATAACTGTGTGAAAACCAATATAGCCTTGTACTAAACATAAATTCGTATCAAATAAACAAATAAATATGTAATTTAAAGTGGCTTGAATTTTACCCTCCCATAGTTCATTTTCTTTGAGGCCAGATACCCTGAGAGAGAATGAAAGGTAAGGCTGACTTGTCACCTGTAGCAACATTTATAAGCTCAGGAGGGCAATTTCTCAACAAATTTTTGATGTTTCTTACCAAAAGCAGAGGTTTGAGCCAAAAAAAAAAAAAAAAATCCGAAATTGCTGGGGACTGGGGTGTATCGAAGGTAGGAAAACAGTCGAGACGTGATGGGTTAAGTCATATTCTTGTCACTTTAGATGGGTTTCTAGTGCATCTTAAACAATTTATATTGTAAATGACATTTGGACAAGGTATATGAATGTGACCTCAGGGTTAGGGGAGAGACTGGTAGCGAACAGGCTGCATGGAGAGCCGTCACTAGGTAACCATGGCTGACACATGCATGTTGGAACCTTTATAAGTAAATGAACAAACAAAATGATACCTAATACGGGGAGGGCTCCGCTCCCTCGGACCCCCCAAAATTTACAGGCGCTTCTCACCCCTTTACAATGGTAGTGCCGCATGAAAGTCAGCTACATTATACTAATGAATACTACCTACTCAAAAGTCAATTTGTATGAATATCCAGGGTTGATTTGTAAAACAACAACAATCACGCTATTAACTGCAGGATCCCTGTGGCTACTGGTCCCAAATGAGCTTAGCAAGGCACTTAACTCGCCGAGCCCCACCGACGTACGATGCACGTCACTACTTTTTTCCGCGGACAGACCCATTGATGTGCATTGTACGTCACTCAATTGCAAGGCCCATCGTG
>JAGKTI010013406.1:0-23094 GCA_018397915.1 Birgus latro
GAAGTATATTTTCCTCAGCTTCAGGCTATATTACCTCTTCTTAACAGCGAATTGTCCACCTAATTATACTCTGTATGTGCACAAATACTGTCTTAAAAGCAGCAGATTCCTTCACTTCCATTTCTCCAAGCTTTACTCACATACAGTAGTTCTTAATTCAATTTATTGGTTCTCTCTGTACTCCTCATATCATGTATCTGCCACTATTACTGACCCGGACTCTCTTTTCTGCTCTTACATGAAAGCTGATGACTGCAATGCACAATCCTTTTTAGCAAAAAACAGTTTACAGATTGACTAATTTGGAAATAAATTATTGCAATGCAAAGTGAAAATAAATGATTTACAATTTCTATCTATTTATTGCCAGACGCCTTAATCCCATAAAGGGTGCCCACAAACAAATTGCCTCCATGTTGCTCTGTCTCCCGCCATTTCACTGCCCTGCTCCCAGCTCACACCCCCCTTTCTCATATACCTCTCCACTCCATCCTTCCATCTCATCCTTGGCCTCCCCCTCCCTCTCCCCCCCTCCACCTCACTCACATACACTCTCTAAGTGATGGGTTACAGTACAGCCCCTCACTTAGCACCAAAGACGCATTCCCAGCTATTAATGCTTGAAGTAAAAATTGTTACAACTACATTCCAACAAGACGGAGCATTTTCATATCCTCACTCTTAAGAAGAATCATGGCATCATGTGACTGAGTATGGCCTGATTTTCTACTTGTTTCATTATATATACTAGAATTCCTCTAACAACGAGACTTACTTTGTTGCAGGTCAAATGCAATGAACAAAAAAACAGAATAATAATAAAAATTGCCATCATATTAATTACAACAATAATACAGTAACCTTCCCACTATCCAACGTAATAGAGCCAAAGGCATGACTGGAAAGTGGTCTTGTCCGGATGGTGGCCCTGAAGCTCCAGCACTGGTCATTCATGACCCTAACCTAACCTAACCTAAATCAGAAAACCACCTACCTACCTCCCTACCAGACATACATAGCAATTATTTAAGTCCCCTTTCATATAAATAATGCACACAAAGCATGAATTAATTTAATTTTAACCAAAAAATGATGATTTAGAGGAGAGTAAGGCATAGGTACTCACAACTTGCCAGCAAGTGTAAGTATAAGACATGGAAATCACTAAGAAAATCACCCTTTCTCACATCGTATGCATTAAATAATGAACACAAAGCAAGAAATCATTGAATTTTAACCCAAAAATGATGAATTTGAGGTAAGTAAGGCATAGGTATTCACGAGTTGGCAGCTTAGTGTAAGCATCGGATGTGGCAATCACTATGAAAATCATCATTTCTCACATCTTATGCACTAAAATATGGGATACAAAGCATCTAATAAATAAATTGTTACCAGAAAAAGTGTTAGGTATGGCAAAAGTGTTCACTGTTCACCAACAGCACCGGCCATTCTTGACCCTAACCTAACCTAACCTAAATCAGAAAACCACCTACCTACCTCCCTACCAGACACGCATAGCACTTATTTAAGACCTCATTCACATAAATAATGGGCACAAAGCATGAATTAATCGAATTTTAACCCAAAAATGATGATTTCTGAGGTGAGTAAGGCAGGGGTGTTTGCCAGCTGACTACATAATGAATGTACGGAAGAGACATGATTATTACTGAGAAAATCACCTTTTCACAGCCTATGCACTCAAATATGGGATGCAAAGCATGAAGTAAATAAACTGTAACCAGAAAAATTATGATTTAGAGGTGTGTAGGGCAAAAATGTTCACCAGCTGACTAGATAGTGTACGTATGTAAGAGACATGGTAATCACTGAGAAAATCACCTCTTTCACAACCTGTGCACTCAAGTATGCGACGCAAAGCATGAAGTAAATAAAATGTATCCAGAGAATGAGGATTTAGAAGTGATTATGGAAAATATTTAGCAGCTGACAGTGTACTTACATGTCCATGATGGTTGTTAACGAATATTACCTCACCTCTTAGGTTTTTACAGTGGTCATAATTGCTCTTGAAGCATGTCCAGTAAGCCAGTGTTTAACTACACTTAATCCTTAGCACTGTGAATTATGATTATTCAAACAAGAACGAAAATACCGCAAACGATCCGGCAACTCTTCACTCTTCACGGGAGTTGAGAAAGAACCAGCAGGACGGGGGAAGCATGGGAAGGGAGCTGGTCGGAGCGCATGGGAAATTCAAACTGACATGGTAAAAAAAAAAAAAAAAATCGGATTTTTTTGGGGGGGAGGGGGGGACCATCAGTCTACGATGTCCGAACAGTGAGGTAACCGGATAGTGGTCGTCCGGAAAGTAGAGAGATTACTGTAATAATAACTCACTTGATGTAGTGCTGCTTTGGGTATCTGCCCTTTACTCTCTTCCTTCCTTCCTCATCTGTCTTTATTTCCTTCATTCTCTCCTCCTCCTTCTGCCTGCAGGTGACTTCACACTCTCTCTTCTGTCCTTATTTCCTTCATTCTTTCCTCTTCCTTCTGCTTATGGGTGACTACACTGAGTGACATGCCAAATGGTTTCCTGTACACCAGGAAACCATTTACTACATTGGGTGGTAACCATATAACCAAATGGACTGGTTGACAGTCGATTTTTTTTTTTTTAAGTAAGCAATTTATTGGTGTGATAATGTGCTGAATTATCCTATGATATAGTTAATTTGACAAGCTAAAGTAAAAATTTGGATATACAGTAAAACCTCGATATAACGGACTTCAGTAGACCGGAATTCGCTTTTATCGGACTCGAGGAGCTACTGGACTAAACCCCTATATATCGGAAAAAGTCCGATATTGCCAGAAAGCAGTCCAGACTGCCTGACAACTTCAGCTATGTTCACCACAATAAGACAAGTAAAAGACATGTTTTTCAGTGCACAGTACAGCATTATTATACCATTTGATTAATGTAGTGAAGGTATAACACAGTACATTACTGCAATGGTGGTGAAAACTACCAATGCAATCCGCACTAATGTCTGATATATCGGAAAAAGTCCGGAATAGCAGGGGTAAGTCCGGATGTCGCTTTTATCGGAAAATCGCATATTTCGGACTGGCCTGAGCCCCAATTAGTCCGTTATGGTGAGGTCTTACTGTATAATCCTTTAAAGTTGCACAAAAGGAGATTGATGGCAGTGCGAGTCTTGAGTGGCCGTGACATCATACACCCAGAAAGCCCGGAGACAAATGTTGTGAGATTGTGGTTCTGCTGATTAGCAAAGCTTTGCTTCGTCATGGCTAAGTCAACAAATAACCACCATTGGTGCTTTGTTCCACCTGTGTAAGAACAAAGGTAGAATCACACCAAAACAAAGATTCATCTCTATTCCAAGAGATAGGAAAAGCATCGGGAATACCCAGCCACAGAGGGCAACTCCTACTGCTGTGAAGCAGTGTGAAAAATACCAAATCAGCAGTCATTTACTGAAATCTGGTAAAAAATTTGTGCCTAATATGACTATTAGTAAAAAATCAGGTTTCAGAGCTAAAAATGCTAAAGTCAGCGGATATTTACCCTTCAAATCGCCAACATGCATTGACAGACTTTCATTTTGCACAGATATTTATATACAGCACAATTAAATGTATCTGCATTGTAAATCAATATTCACATAAAACAGAAGTCTGTCAAAGCAAATTATCAAGCTAGAGATGAAACACTTCTGGTAACAAATTTTTGTTCTTAATCCTGAAGTTTTATTAGCAGTAAAATTAAACAAAAAATTTTGACCGAACCTATATGGTGATAAGAATTATAATATCCTAACATGTACAACTAATCCTAACCGAACAGTCACCTGTCAAGCAAAACCAACCCTAACTTTGGTTTAGGTCATTGGTAGGGATGTGAAAATCTTATTCTCCAGATCAGACTGGCTGTTACTAAAAAGATGTTCAAACATCACCAGTACATAAGACCAAGAAATGAGATGGCCAAATACTCCACAGAGGTATAGCTGTCCACGGCCAGGCCTATCTAGAAGGAAAAAAACGCTGAAATATATCGGTCCGAGTGACATCTTCCTCGTGTATTACTGCTCAAATTCAAGGCTATGTGCCCTTGGAGCCAGGACCTAGCAATACTTACACTGATTCAGTTCATAAATCACCTCATTATGACTTTATCAAATCTAATCCTTGTGCTACCCAGTTGTCCTACAGGTATGTGCCTGGTTGCCACAAGGTTCACCATCATTACAAATCTCTCTAAAACCAACAAAACTATTCACTAAAGCACTAAAGTAGCACACGTCATCTTTAACCCGTCCAGTCCCGACCGATTTTTTACCCAACACACCCTCAGAACACAACCGATTTTCAACTTTTTTGGGGGGGCTCAAACCTCTGCTTTTGGTGAGAAACATTGAAAATTCATTGAGAAATTGCCCTCCTGAGCTTATAACAGGTGTCAGTCAGCCTTACGTTTTCCTTCTTTCTCAGGGTACCTGGCTAAAGAAAACAAACTATGGAAGGGTTAACTAATTCAAGCCACTTTAAATTATGTATTTATTTATTAATTTGGTACAAATTTATGTGGAGTACAAGTCTATATTGGTTTTCACACAATAATATAGGCAATAAAAGCATTGTTCACTCATCCAAAACCCCAGCATATGGCACCTTCCTTTACGACACTACCTCCTCATCACTTCTGTTTGTTTCTCCCTCTAGCTTCTTTGTTTCTTTGTCTTCCACCTCAGGAATCACTTTCACCGTGAATTTCGTCATTGGAGAGACCGTGGGGCATCATATCTTTACTAGCCAGGTTACTGCTAAAAGGTGAATTGCCGAGTGTGGGGGGGAGGGGGGGAGGATGGGGCCAGGCAGTACCCCCGCTTGACAGCAGGTAGAGGAAGGTCTCCCACATATGCCTACCAAAAATCACCCGCGAATCTTGAAAAATGTGCAAACGACGGGCCTTGCAACTGACTGACGTACAATGCACCTCGGTGGGTCTGTCCGCGGAAAAAAGTAGTGATGTGCATCGTACGTCAGTGGAACTCGGCGAGTTAAGACAGCTATCACACTAAGTCTTACATACCTAGAATGATAATAACAGCAGAATATCATAGAAATCTTACCTGTGCCAGAGTATGACTCCCAGACATTGTTATGAGCAGAGGTCAGAATGATGGGCTGTGATGTCACAATTAGGATGCATGTTTCGCGCGAGATACGATAATTTCCAACTTTGCCTTTTTTTTTTTTTTTCATAAAAATTTAATCGGAGAGAAAAATTAACGATATTCCGATGATTACGAGTGACCATTTTATTACTTTATGTAATTTGTACTCGACCATCAACCAGTCCATTACGGCGCCTGGTGGTTTAGTGGGTAATTAAGGTGCTCCAATCAGACTGAGCCTGTGTAGGTTTATATCCAAGGGGTGGCTGGGGTTTATTGCTCATGTAATGCCACTCAGGGATGAGTGCACTCTCATCTTAAATATTTGTCAGGAGCAACTTGACTAGCCCCGGGCTCCTACACTCCTCATGAGGCAACACAGGATTGGATGATGGATGGATGGATAATAATAAAGAATGCAATCATCATCATCAACATCATCATCATAATACAGGTATCAAAATAACAATAATGATAATAATGCAACTTTTTTACTTTTAAAAAATTGTCAAACCCTAGCTCCCCCCATGGGAGACTCAGTCAGCTTTCCTATTGTTTTCCAGTTCAATATCTGTAAAATGTCTCTGTAAGTTCTTTCACTTTCATATCAATTACAAGACCAAGTTATCCCACATCAAGACTGAGGTTACTATCACTTCCAATTTCAATTTAATTTCAACAATGAACTTTGATAACTGACTTTAATGGCACCAGCCAATCCCATATTACCATACTGTACTATTTTTGAGAACAGAGGGTCTTGGCTATGATTCTGTCCAGAACATTTAACCCCTACACCGCAGGTCGTCACTTTCGTGACAGTCGGGTGCAATGGATCATACCGCGGGGCGTCACTTGAGTGACTCTGTGTTATTTTTAATTCCCCCGGGCTTTCAGGTGGTGACTTGTATCATCTATCAGCACTGCCAATGTCCAACAACGGTCAGAGCTACTAATGTCATCAGTACTCCCATCCACTGGTGACAATTTAGCCATTTTCCCCCATTCTAGACTCTCCTCCCTACCTCCCCTCCATTAACCTCTCGTGTCGTCTGCTCAGCCGCTCTGTGCTAAGTAAATCTTTCCCAGATTTTTCCACTGTTTTCATCCACTGAAATGAACCCTATGCCCTATTCTTATACAAAATAATATATATATATATATATAAAATAAGGTAATTGATAATGCCATACACCTGGAATTGGCTAATTATCACTTGCCAACATCCAACCTGCACTTGTTCGCTAATTTCCCCTGCTTTTTTTCCCCGTGAAATGCGCCGTATGAGCTACTATCGTAATATAAATGTATATAAGAAAGGAAGGGAGAAGCCTGAGTGATATTTATATTCACCTGGAACTACCTAATTTATATGTATTGTCTAGATTTCCTACGACTTATTTCTTAGCATATACATTAGCAGCTGACATTTTCAACTCTTTGCTACCAGATACAGCCAGTTTGCTCTCGTCCTTCTCAGTGAAATGACGCCCGTCCATTTCTGCCTCTTTTGCGCCTGTTATAAAAGGCCCTGTGACCTCTACTCCTACAAAACATAGTGTGGGAAGCGGTAAAGGACTGTAGATATATACCAGTGTTATAAAGTAATAGAAATAATAAAGTGTGAGTGCGTATATGAGTAAGAAATGAGAGAAAACCAGCCACGAATTAGCGGGAGTGGGAGGCTCGTATGCGCGCTTGTATTTTACAATGCTTTCACAGTTTTTTTTTTTTTTTAGTATGGATTCCAAACTACTTGGAAATCACTGAATAGTGATTCTAGTGATAATATCTGGCAGTGGTATTCAGATTAGGGGATGTCGGGAAGTGTAAAGTGGAGACTTAGTTACCCAACTTCAGAAGTCTCCACAAGTCCTACGGTAGTCAATGAGTGCTAAAAAGACATCCCAGGAGAAAGCTGAAGGTATGTGCCATATGCATATGTAATTATTATATTCTAGGACTAATAATTGATTTTTGGCAAATATTTTTAAAAAGTCAGTCGGAGCGCGAATATCCCCGCGGGAATGGCACAGAAAACCTCCGACAACCCCACGGTGTAGGGGTTAAGTGTTCTGTGAAACTCTGAATATAAATACTGTAACAGTACTTTGTTTTCTTGAATTTTACTGACAGTTTAATTCTACCTTTTCTACCCTTACTCATGCTAAATGATTTTATTCAGATTAGGAGAGGCCCCTCAAGCCAGAGGGATTCATCTAGTTTATTTATATTAAAAAAAAAAAAAAAATCTACATTACCATTGTGACAAGAGTTCAAAATACATAAACCCAGTCTGACCTACCACTTACTATGAATGAACTTTTGAGGAAAAGTCCTGATTAACCTCCTTCATTACTGGCTAGGATGCTGAATGTAAGCAAAGCCATTTCTCTCCCATACCAAGTGGTTCCCACCCAGTTAGGAGGGCACCAGTGGCATTGTAAATACTGCTATATTTACATTTTTTCACAGTTACCCAAACTTTATGTATACAATCATATAACTCTCAAGCAGTGTCCTCACTGAAAAATGGATATGAATGTCTTCACTGAAAAATGGATCTGAAAGTCTTCACTGAAAAATGGATCTGAAAGTAAAGTGAAGTTCTCTGTGGGTGTGCTGAAGGAGAAAACCGTGACCCACTTGTTGCAGAAAATAAGAAGACCGTGACCCACTTGTTGCAGAAAGCGTATTTAGCTTGAGGACTCGCCACCATCTTTTTCAGGTTTCTTATCACTACCATCCTCATCAATTGACACATATAACAGATTCATCCCCTGATGGGTCTGTTTCCAATATACTGGACATAAATTTCTTGTCACAATTAGAGGAGAGAAACACAAGAGGCTACATCGCAAAACTCAAAACCTCTCCCAACACGTTCAAGAGTCAGGCTGAATCCATCCAGGGATTGCTGGGGATATGAGGAATACCATGGGAAAATTTATAAAATATACCAGTACTGTACGACACTTCTATGGGGTATTATGTCACAGGTGAAGCAAGAAACTGGTCAAGACTTATGATGTACAGTATTTGCTATCTTTTATCATGTGATTGTGATAATCATGATGCCAACCTGCTAATACCCATAATAAAAGCTAATATGCCACATCGAAACATGCCAAAGTAGCCAAGCCGAGCATTCTTAAACCCCAATTGCTTCAACTACAGTAAATAACCTCAGTACATATGTACGGATGTCACGAATTCGGACCTGCGCTGCACTTTCTTTCTTCATATGCATGTACAGATAATAGTTTTCTGCAGATGAAGGAGTCACAAGGCAATGTTTCCTTACAGCTACTTTTGTCATGTGACTCAATAAAGCTTGCTTGAATTAAATGTTCCATTTTGCTGACAGGCTGTAAACCATATTCACTTCACCTCCCTTCAAATTCCTATCCAGGCATTCTGTGGCCTACTAAGCTTAAAGTATGGTAGCAAGTCAATGAAACTCTTCAAAGAAGAGACTGCCTGTTAATTACTGATTCTATGTTTGTGCATGTTGCACTGACACTGAAAAAACAGGCATCCCAAAACACAATTTCTCTTTCTCTCTCTCTCTCCAGCCACAAACATCTCACACAACTAATTCATGCATAAGCTAGTTTAATGAATTTTAAAAGTTTATTGTCAGAGGATAACAAATTCTCAAAATAACTGATAACTACTGTTGTGTAAGCTCAGTTACACTGGTTGCCTATACAAACAAATTAAATCATCATCATCATCATCATCATCCAGACCTCCTTTCCCATCCTAGGGCAGGGCGAGGAGTAGCAACATCCAGATAGCCCAAGTCTGCCCAAACCAAAGGGACACACTTCCATTTACTCATCACTGAAGTCCACAGCAGCCTGGCTCTATCTGATACGCCAAAAACATTCCCCACATTCTGTGGCTTCACATAAACGTTTCTGATAGAGTCAATCCGGATGCTGTCATGTCAAAAAGGGGTGACAAATCCCTGATCATGCACTTCTTCTCACAACATTCATCCAGCCAGCTCGATCTCTTGTCAGTCCCCTAGCCTCACCGACTTCCATACCTCTCTTCCTCACACACTAATCCACCATATCCCTCCACCTTCTCCTTGGCCAACCTCGCATTCTCCCTCCTTCAAATTCGCTCAGATATATCCTTTTCACCACTCTATTGCTATCCATTCTCTCCACATGACCATACCATCTCAGGACACTTTCTTTGATTCTGGTGTCCACAAACTTCCTCACTCCACATCTTTCATGAATCACATTATTTCGTATGCTATCCATTCTCTGTACTCCTCATACATTCCTCAGCAGTCCCATCTCCACTGCTCTCACTCTTGACTTTTCATTTTCATGCCACACCATAGTCTCACATCCATACATTAAAGTTGGCACTAACACTCCTTCATGTAAGTCTCGCCCAGCTGCAACACTCAAGCCTCTGTTCTTATCAAGGCCTTCATTGCACCAGCTACTTTCCTTCCTTGTGTCACTCTATTTTCCACTTCTTTTAAACATTTTCATCTCTTTTCTATCACTGTACCTAGGTATTTGAACTCTCTCACCAATTCCAGTCTCTCACTACTCACTGCACCGTCACACTGGGAGTCATCTTCACTCTCAATAACCATCACTTTTTTTTCTACATTTACTCTCAAGGCATAATGGTCACAGACATCAGTAAAACTCTGCACTAGTCAACCAAGTTCTTGTCAGGTATTTGCAAGTAGTACCGCATCATCAACATAACAAATTTGAGATATTCCATCCATCACCATTCATTACCAATGCCATCCCTCTCTCTATTACTTGTGTTTTTACTTCTCTCATCACCCCATCCACATATATATTGAACAACCATGGGGACGTCACACAACCTTGTCGCATGCCCACACCAATCGTGAACAATCACTTAGATGCCCATTTACTCTTACATATGTTTCGCTACCATCATAAATAACTCTTGATGGCAACTAGCAGCTTACCATCTACATTGTACATGTGCAAAAACTTCCACAATCCTTCTCTGTCTACTTTGTTGTATGCTTCTTCCACATCCATAAATGCCATAAACGCCTTATAGTCCCTCTCACAAGCCTTTTCCACTATCTGCCTTACTGCAAATATCTAATCCACATATCCTCTGCCACTCCTAAAGCCACCCTGTTCATCATTCACTAGGACTTCTGATATCTCTCTTTCATTTTGTATAATAATTCTTCCATATACCTTCCCTACCACACTCAGTAAACTTATGCCATGATAATTCTTGAACTCACTTTGCTTGCCTTTATTTTTGTAGAGGGGTGCAATCATAGCCTTTTTCCACTCTGCTGGCACAGTTTCACTCATCTGTGCCTTCTTACATATCTCCAACAAGCACTTCATTCCGCTCTCTCCACTACACTTAATCATATCTGCATACACCTCTTCAACCCCAGCTGCTTTCCCATTTTTCAGCCGCTTCATGGCATTCTTCGCTTGTGCGAGCGTCACATTTCCTGACAAAGCATTTCTTCTCTGCACACTCCCAAAACCAATCATGTTTACAGTGGCTCTGCCCTCTCTATTCTCACTCATCAGGCTTTCAAAATATTCTTGCCATCTGGGCCTTACTTCATCCCCATGGGTCAATAATCTACCACTTACATCCTTCACACTTTCACATAAATTTTCGTTGTCACTTCTACATTTCCGCACCTCTTTCCAGAATAACTTCCTATTTTCAGAGTAATTTGCATTAATTTTTCTTTCTCGATCATCATTTACCTCCTCCTTTTTCCTCTTCACTAGTCTCTTTATGTACTTTTTGCTATCAATATATTCAGTTCCTATTTCAATTGAACCTCTGTCCTATAACCACTCTAGCCACTTCTTCCTTTTTTCCATTTAAATATTGACATAAAACCTTACCCCCTCCAGAAAGGAGTGCATGACATGGCTGAAACAAGGCTTTATGTAACCTGTGACACAAGCAATGTCAAGCATGTACTGTACATTCTTTGATGCACTATACTTACTTATGCACTCACCTATCCAGGATATAGTTATAAAAGAAAACTAAAAGCAGCAGTTACAGTCAACACTGTAAATATAATATAACAGTAAATGAGTAATATGGCTTTATTCACCAATTTAACTATTCAATGCACAAAACATCAAGTAAAGACATGCGTAATCTTAAACTGTACTTTCAGCGGATTTGGTAAGAAACAAACATTAAGCGGAATAATGTAATTTAAATTCTGTTAATAAGAAAGGTATGCTAATACCACTATAACTTAATCCACGTATTCATGAAATAAAATAATGCAAACTCATAAACACTAATAATGTCAGAGTCAGTGTGACACAGGTCAGTACTGTATAACTGTTTCCTTCCAGTTCAGGCAGATGAAATCATGAAGAAATAAAAACATTAAAATATGATACAGCCTACAATCTATGATATAGAGAAGTAAATAAGAGATGACACACAAAGACATCAATAACATCTAAAAAGCAAGGATAAAATACAATCAAAACAAGCTACAAAATACATAACGCATATATAAAGTGATACCAAGTCAACACAACATCAGTAACTATACATTCATACAATAATAATCATGACATCCTATCATCTGTGGTACGAAATGAAATAATCAAACTGTACAATGAATTCCAAAGACAGTGACATTGGTAATTAGTGGTAAAAACTGACAAGGGACTGAAACAAGTCAACAGGCAGGCAAACACAAGACAAAGCCAAAACTAGGAACAACACAGCAGGCAGGCAATGAAGATTACATGGCAAGCAGGCAAACAAAATGAAAGATAATGGATAAGAAAAAAACAAAGCAGGAGCAGTGAGCAGCAATCTAGACAACAAGAAAATAAAGAGCCATTTTGTCTACCTGAGTCCCAATCCTCGTCGTCGTCGTCGTCATCGTCATCTTCATCGTCATCAGTATCGGAGGAGGAGCCGGAAGGAGTGGTGGTAGAGGGGGTGGAGCTGCTTTCAGGGCCACTCACACCCCCTCCACTCCCGCCACCACCTTTGTTTACGTAAGTCACCAGCCACCATAACTCCAGCTGCAGGATAACACAGTGAGCAGCTACAAATGTGACTGTTGAACCACTGACACTATATTTCATACTAATATATACAGATTAGCGCACTGCTCAAAATGGACTCTGAGGACTAAAGGGGAAACTGAGAACAAAAATTACCTTCTCACAGCACACAAGAGAATATCCAAAGATCACAGTATTTAGACACTGTGGTATTGACACTGAATATGGTTAGGCTTATATTAAATACTAATGAATGACTGAATTATATTTCTTCAATCACGACTCAAACAACTTTGTATTGCTAAAAGTATGAGCTATGCTGATAGGCCACAGAACTGCTCAAGTGCACATGGGTACTGTGCATTCAGTATAAGTCCATGGGTAACAACAGGTGTCAGCCCAGGCAATACACATTTCTTGCTATACTACACTAAGGTTTAACCTCTTGCTTCCATCTGCACTCAGGAAATCGTCCAGTAGATCTTTATTTCGATGGACATTAGAGTTACCATCAACCATTATAAACAGTAAACTAAGCATATGTTCAGTAACAACCCACAGTAACACTTTTCCAGACATTGCCCACACTTCAGATTTTGGCTTCTACCAGAAAATATTTAAAAATTTCATGCAGAGAAGGGATTGAACTGTATCATGCGAAAATTTCTCAAATGATGCACACAATTAGGATTTAAGCTGACTACTGCAAGATTACAGTATTTTAATCAAAAGATGGAACCCCCTAGCTGATAAAATTTAATGAACTGCTAGTCCACACACACACACACACACACACACACACACACACACACACACACACACACACACACACACACACAGGAACATTGGAAATGGAAGCTATCTAAATATGTTTGCTGATGATGCAAAAATACAGAGGAGAATTACAAACACAGACTCTTGTAGAGAGCTACAAGAAGAATTACATAAGCTTCGTGAATGGAGCAATAGATGGCAAATGGAATTCAGTGTGGACAAATGCCATGTAATTAAGTTTGGTAAAAGTGGAAACAGGCCAGATTGAGATTATAGGCTAGGAAGTTCAACTCTACACATATCAGAAAGGGAGAAGGACCTAGGAGAAATTATCAATAAGAGACGATCTCCGGCTAACCACATAAATGAGAAGGTACGAAACATGCACACACTGCTTGCTAATATGAGAATAGCAAGCACTTATATAAATGATGACATCCTGAGAAAGATAAGATCATTCATCAGACTAACCCTGGATTATGCATCAGTGGTCTGAAATCCTCATCACAAAAAATACATAGATAAGATCGAAAAAGTACAAAGGGCTGTTACAAGATGGGTACCAAGCTTAAAAGATCTAAGCTATGAAGAAAGACTAGAAAAACTGAACCTACCAATATTACAAGAGAAAAGGAAAAGAGGAGACATGATGTTGCTTTACAAATGCATCTCAGGGAAAGAGAAAATAGACATCAATGAGGATATAACCTATGGGGAGGCATCAGCATGAGGACACTGCAAAAAACTGCATAAAAAGAGAGGTGACAAAGATGTAAGGAAATTCAGTTTCACAAATGGGGCAACTGATCAAAAGATTGTACTACCAAATGAAACAGTGTGTGCCAAAACTATTCATAAATTTAAGGATATGTATGATAAAAATAGTTTAAGACATGGGCCAGTACAAACTTGACTCATTCCTGTAGATACAATTAGGTAAGAAAAATTTGGTACATTTAGGTAAGAACACACACACACACACACACACATACACACACACATGAGAGAGCAATGACTGAAGACGCATGTCACTTCGCTATGCTTCTGGACACTGCTGGCCAAAATTGGCCACACCTAATAGTATCTTCATATGAGTCAAGCTCTGTACTAGGCTAAATCAAGTGATGTTCTAATATAGTAAAGCAAGTACAGTATAAGCAAAAAAGTGTTGTCCGAATATAAGAATGAGTGCATCAATGGAATTCGCTGATACAAGACAAACATCAGCTGGGTGTTGTCATCACCACCAAGCGGGTAGTGGGGAGATGCCAACTTGTAAGTATAAGTTAAGCAGCCGTGGCTCAGTGGGTTAGAGCGCTCTACTCTGACCGAAGGTCGGAGGATCGAATCCACCCAAGGGTCATTGGTAGACATCAGGAAGGGCATCCGGTCATAAAATGCTACACGCTCCAATCCAAAAGTCCTCTACCCAGGGGCAACGCCTTCGCCCTTGGGGGATACTGGGCGTAAAACCAATTTTCTCTCTCTCTCTCTCTCTCTCTCTCTCTCTCTCTCTCTCTCTCTCTCTGCAAGATGAGTGCTATCTTTGGAAAAGTGGCTAGGGAAGGAGTTAAGAGTAGGGATAAAGGTAGAAAACAGGAAGATAATTTCTACATAGAACTGGTTGAAATGGAAACACATAATAAATTAGTAGAGAAAGTGAATAAACTGGAGAAAACTTTTCAAATGGAAATAGATGAAATTAAAAAGGAACTACATGTACAGAGAGGAGCAAACGAAAAATTAGTAGAGGAATTAAAAAAGACAAAACAATAGATAAGCTGTCAGTTGAAGTAGTTTCAATGAATAAGGCCAATGAAATGGCAAGTACAGTTGTCAACCATGAATGATTTATGGAAGAGTTCAGAAATGATAGAGAGACATATGAGGTGCTCTCTGCAGAAGTGAGGCAAGTGGCACCAACAAAAAAACGAGAAAACAGAGGTTGAACTTTTGGGTATCTCGGAGGCTGGGTCAACCTTTGCCTCAGTACTGCATCAAGTCGCTCGGGACTCTGGGATGCCCTCTGCTGTCAACCACTGTTTTCTCGGCTGTCACTTGCTTTGGTAATAATGTTACACCTTACTGAAATTTTGTTTTGTTTTGTTTTTTTCCAGTCCTCAGGAGTATAGCCCTTAAAGATCTTTCTGGTTCCATTTCAAGGCAAATTTTTACACTGAGAGGCTCTATACACCATTTCCAGACCGGTGCAAGTGATAACTCAGTTTCGACCTCCGGGCCACTTACCTTACTTCTGTAGGAAGCGCCTCAATTGTGCAAGCGAGCACTGTGATAGACCAAAGCAGTGATAATGAAGAGACAATAACCCAGGTGAATGAGATGTTGGGAAATTGCAAAGACGAAGCACAAACTATGTATGCTGATATGGCAAAAGCAAAGAAAGATTTAGAAACAAAAGCCGAAGAAAAAAGCATTAGAAAGGAAGTGAAAGAAATCATTAAAAACAACCCAAAACTGGTCAAAGAATCAGCAGATGCAAAAAATCTCTAGTAATCACTGGTACAGATGAAGAAGAAAAAAGAAACGGAATCTCAAGAGACAAAAAGGAGATGGTATACATAACGAACATATTGTAGGATGTATCAGAGGATATCTGTGATAAAGATATAGGGGAACACAAAACGCTAGGGAAAAATGAGAGATATAAGTCAAGGCCCCTGAAAGTAACCTTCCAAAGTGTGAACACTGTAGAGGAAATATTAAAAACTGCTAACAAACTAATGGATAAAGAAGAATTTTAAAAAGTATGGATAAAAAGATGCCTAACTCAAGAGGAATGGGGATTACTAAAGGAGAAGAGGGAAGATGCAAAAACAAAAAATGAGGAAAGATCAGAGGAAAAGAAGAGCACATTTTTTACAAAGTAGTGAGATTACAAGAAAGTGGTACATAAACAACAGGGACTAAGAAAATGGAAGGTAGTAGATTCAAACTATGTCGAATAAGTGAACAACAGGATTAAGTTGATGTACTCAAATGTGGATGGAATGATATCCAAATTATCAGAAATAATAGACTATACCAGAATGGAACCTCATATTATTTGCCTAACTGAAACAAAATTAATTCCATGGATATGAAATGACACCCTAAGCTTTGAGGATTACAATACAGGCAGCCCTCCACATCCACGGGGGTTAAGGGACACAGACCCCTGCAAATGTGGAATTTCTGCGAATGTTTGGTGCGCCCTCCAGTAAATGCCTCTACAGCCATAAATCACCTCCTGTGAGCAAGTGTGCACATGCTGTACCTAATAAACCATATCTGGGGCCTGAAAGCAGCATAAAATATCACAAACAGTAACAGACCAACTGCATAAAAAAGTTTAACAACAAATAAGTTTTGATTGGGTATGGCTGTACTAAGTTAGGGTAAATATGTACCTGGTGACTTCCACAGACTCCTGCAACTGAGTGTGTCTCATACACATCCACGTGAGTGTAGGCAAGTTATCAGCCACATAATTACCCCAACTTCTTACAACCATACCCATTAAATTCAAAGTTAACTCACCACTGTCCCTAAAGTTTTGGCGGACGAACTCTGACGACTTGTGATGATAATGAACATGACATAGATGATGAAGATGATGACTGGATGAGATGATATGGAGTGTAACTGCATTGCATGAGGAGTCTACATGTGCACAGACTTCACTTCATCTCCACTGCTAGTGTCATTGCTAAGTTTTTTTTTCTTTCTTTCTTTTTATGCAAGGGAGAAGGAACCAAAGGCCATGGGCCCACTTTATTGTTCCTTCCAAGAAAAAACAAAAACAATACAAAAGAGAGCCAAATTCAAGATCCGTTCATTTCTCCTGTGGCTCTCCTCTCCTTTCACTGATCCACCTGGTGAACAAGCCTACACCTTTTCTATCCTTAATGACCTAGAGCAGCTTGTACAGCACCCTACCCTTATCCTCAACCACCTTGGAGAGAGCTCCAACATACCTGACCTCTTCCTTACAACTAATCCTTCTGTTTACACTGTTAATCTTTTCTCTCTGTTGGGCTCCTCCGATCATAACCTTATTACCTTAACCTGTCCTATTGCTCCGGTTCGGCCTGTGGACCCTCCAAAGAAACGTAGTCTGTGGCGCTTTGGAGCTGCGGATTGGGAGGCCCTCAGGCAGTACTTCTTTGATTTTCCCTGGAATGATTATTGCTTCCGTGGCCGGGAGCCATCTGCATGTGCCTTACACATTACGGAGGTTATTCTCTCAGGCATGGAAGCAAATATTCCTTTCTCATATCCTTTGCCTAATGCAAGAAAGCCTTGGTTTAATCACGCTTGTTCTAATGCTGTCCACAACAAGGAGAGATCCTATAAAAGATACCAGAGCCAACCCACCCCTGAATCACATCTTTCTCATGTTTCTGCCCGGAATCGTGCTAAGTCTGTTCTTCGCTCTGCTAAGAATAATTTCATCCGCACTAAATGTTCTCAACTCTCCAACTCGAATTCTTCCCACTCCTTCTGGCACCTTGCTAAAAACCTTTCTAACAACTTTACCTCATCATCCTTCCCTCCTCTTTTCTACTCTGAAGGCTCTGTAGCTATTTCTTCTACTGATAAAGCAGAACTCTTCGCTCAGACTTTCTCCTCCAATTCCACCTTAGACGATTCTGGTGCTGTTCCTCCATCACTTCCCCCCTCTGACTTCCTCATGGCTGACATTAAAATTGCTTCAGCTGATGTATTTTCTGCCATCACTGGCCTCAATACTAACAAGGCATATGGGCCTGATGGAGTCTCTCCTGTTGTCCCCAAGAACTGCTTCTGTGCTTACACTCTGCCTAGGTAAACAATCTCGCCTTTGTCTGCCAACTTGTACCTTTCCTTCTTGCTGGAAGTTTGCTCTCATTCAGCCAGTCCCAAAGAAGGGTGACCATTCCCAACCCTCTAACTATCATCCAATTGCTCTAACATCCTGTGTCTCAAAAGTATTCGAGTCTATTCTTAACAGAAAAATCTTAAAGCATCTTTCCTATCACAACCTTCTTTCTGATCGTCAGTATGGGTTCCGTTAGGGATGCTCCACTGGCGATCTTCTCACCTACCTTCCAGACTCTTGGTCATCTTCCTTTCGGGACTTTGGCAAAAGCTTTGCCATTGCACTTGACATCTCAAAGGCTTTCGATCGTGTCTGGCATAAATCTTTAATTTCAAAACTGCCCTCCTACGGTTTCTATCCTTATATCTGTGCCCTCATCTCTTGCTTCCTTTCTGGTAATTCTATAGCTGCTGTTTTAGACGGCCATTGTTCTTCTCCTAGATCTATCAACAGTGGTGTTCCTCAGGGCTCATGTTCTATCACCAACTCTCTTCCTTTTATTTATCAATGACCTTCTAAGCTGTACATCTAACCCTATCCACTCATATGCTGATGATTCCACCCTTCACCTTTCCATTCGGTTTCCGAAACGTCCATCTCCGCAGTTACTTCAACAAACAAGGAATGAGGCTATGGCACACCTAATGTCTGACTTGGCTCACAGCTCTGACTGGGGTAAAAATAATCTTGTTGTTTTTGATGCATCAAAGACTCAGTTCTTACACTTATCAACCTGGCAAAATCTTCCACAGGAGTACCCACTACTGTTTAATAATGTCCAGCTTGTACCTGCATCATTCTTGAACATGCTTGAGGTTTCATTCATTCAGGATTTATCTTGGAAATCTGCTTCCAAGAGATTAGGTGTGCTAGGCCAACTCCGAACCGTCTTTACCCCTGCACAGTTGTTGACTTTATACACGGGTTTTATTCACCCCTGTTTAGAGTACAACTCTCATGTGCGGGGAGGCTCCCCACATACAGCTCTTCTCAATAGGGTGGAGTCAAAGGCTTTTCATCTCATTAACTCTCCTCCGCTTACTGGCTCCCTTCAACCTCGGTCTCTTCGCCGCACGGTTGCATCTCTATCTCTTTTCTATCGCTATTTCAATGGCCACCGTTCCTCTGAATTGTGTACTTGCATCCCTCCACCTCTATGACGGGCACGCATCACCCATGTAGCAACAACCTCTCATCTCTTTTCTGTTCAACTCTCTAATGCAAGAGTTAACCGTTATTCCAAGTCCTTCATTTATGCACCTGGTCAACTCTGGAACTGTCTTCCTCTGTATGGAGGTGGATCATCAATAACGCCCTCAGTGGCAGGTGGCATCGTCAGAGTCAGAGTGAACAGGTTCAGGGTCATACATGGGTTGAGGCTCAGGCACAGATGTAGGCTGCTCAGCCTCATGTGTGGTGGAGGAAGATGAGTGTGAGGTGGCAGCAGCAGCAGGTCACGGTTTCTTTAAGAAGAACAATATGATAGGCAATGGAGACCACTTCCGCTTCATGTCGTCAAACAGTGTTTGTAGGGGATTACACTCTGATCTATGGCATTCATCACCTTCAATGCCCTCACCATCAACGGGTCCATATTATAGAAAAATTGCTTTAGTTATGAACTCATCCTCATCTCCTCCCCCAGCTTTTCAAGGGTAAGGGCTTGCTGCTGCGGGGTACTGTCAGGATTTTTCTCTGCATCCTCCTCCTCGTTTGCGACGGTGGCAGGACACAGACTGAGGGAGAGACAGAGGAGCGCAGGAGCACGGTTTTTGGTTTCAGGCCTAGTTTGGCGCAAAATGACCTGTGAGCATCCGCACTGCTACACTTTGCGGCCGCAAACAGAATCTTGGGTCCACAGAGGGGCAATCTGCGAATCTGCGAGACCTGAGAAATTTGAATCCGTGAATGTGGAGGGCCACCTGTATATGGAGAAGAGACAGAAATTTGAAAAAAGGACGAGGAGTTCTGGTATTCACCTTTGTTTTGAAGACTCCAACATGCTTGCATGCATCAGCCAAGGTCAAAGAGGCAGAACTAGATATACCCTCACAAGCAGAAATGACTGCGTTAGAGATTAACACAACTGAAGGGAAACTAACTGTGGCAAATTTATAAATGCCACCCAAAACAAACACTCGGGAGAGAGGCGAATATGAACACTTGGCAGAAAGTGCAATTCAGAATTTAAGAGCCTTACTACATAGAATGGAAGAGAAATCTGAAAGAATTATATTAAATGGAGATTTCAATACAAATATAAATTGGAATACTCAAGATGTACGAAGCTACGAAAGCTGTTGGGATCAAAAGCTCCTGGATCTTGTACAGGAGTTTTTCCTAACACAACATGCAAAGGAAAATACCAGAAAAAAAGGACCAGATGATCCATCATTATTAGATCTTACATTTACCAGGCAAGATAATGATACTGACAGCATAATGTACATCCTCTATTCGGCACAAGCGGCCATGCAGTATTAAACTGCAACTTCATGATTGCACATGATATAGTTAGCAGTAATGAAAGTTACAAAAAGAACCCAAACTACAAAAAGGGAAACTACCATGACCTACAGAAGTACTTCATAGAAGTAGATTGGGAAAAGGAGCTTAGAAAACAATATATGAATGTTATATAAAGAAAATTCAGTGAATTTTATTAGAGTCCAAAATTGTATCCCTCAGCACGCTGAAACAGAAATAAGGATAAAGAAGTAGTTAAACACAGAATGTAAAAAATCAAAAGAGAAAAGAGACTTGCTGTGGAATACATACAAAGATACAATATTAAAAGAGCATATAACAACTATAAACAGGCAAAAAATGATTATACAAGGATAAGGAGAGAAGCTTGAAGACAGTTAGAGGAAGACATTATAAATAAAAGTAGCGACCAACCAAAGCTGTTTCACAGCTACATCCGAAGCAAAGTTAAAATACAGTCCATTGTGGATTAGGGAAAAACCTATATCCAAGAAAAAGATATTTGTGAAGTTCTTAAAAAAAAATTCCCATCAAATTCTACAGAAAAAAGTAATTTTGAAAGAGATGATGAGGAACATGCATGCCCACACATATTACCAGATATATGAGTATCGGAACAAGAAGTACAGGAAGAGTTGAGTAAAGCAGACAAAGGAAAAGCAAATGGTCCTGACAAAATTTCTGGTTGGGTGCTACATTAATGGGAAGAAGGGTTAAGCAGACCAATATATTTAATATTCAAGGTATCCTTAACTCTAGGTATCCTACCTGATATTTGGAAGAATACAAATATTGTTCCTCTATTCAAGAAAGGAAATAGACAAAATCTACTCAACTACCGACCAGTATCCCTGACCAGTGTTGTAAAAGCTAATAAGGGAGTTTGGGTGAATCATCTGGAAAAATACAATATGATACCAGTAATATAGTTCAATTTCAAAAAAGGAAAATCATGTGTTACAAATCTATTAAGCTACTATAACAGAGTTGCAGAAACACTACAGAAAAGAGAAGGATGAGTGGACAGTATCTACAGAAAAAGACCATTAATCCAAACACTGATAGTGTAATCCAAAAATCCCAATAAAACGAATTTTTTAAGAAGGATGACAAAAACTCCACGTCAAAAAAATCAAAATTAAAAAATTCAAACTGGGCGCCAAATGTGCTGAAGTGCCAAGCCGTGTGGTCATGGATCAGGTAATGCATGAATTGGCAACTCCTCATAAACAACCGACCACTTCTGGATCTGTACTGTAGGTTTAAGGAATCTTCCACAGTAATATGTATTAATTTTTGTGTTTTTACAATACGTGCATATTATAATCAACCCTGGACTTACTCTCTCTAATTGTATTTGCCTGCCTACAATTGCTGTTTTCAACACTACGCATTACTGGTGAGTTAAACAACCCATATCTTAATTTACCAGTTACAGTTCGTGTCTTCATTAACACATTAAGTAAAAATTTTTGTAATATGTAAAGGAATGTTAATATGTGCCATACTGTATTATGAATGAATGAAAAGTGATCCAATCAGTAAAATTTCAGTTTAAACATGAAATTAAGTGTCTTAGGGGTCCCACCCAAAAATCCGAAATAATCTGAATGATTCTCGGTCCACTGCCAATCAGATTAATGGACTTTTACTGTAGTACAGTAATCCCTTTACTATTCGGACGCCCAATACTCAGCCACCCCCACTACTCGGATTTCGTGGGCTGCCCAACACCCAAAATCCCCCATAATTCGAAAAAAATCGAATTTGGACCGCGTCAGGTTGACCGCGCGCGCCGATCGACTGTGTTTATGCACGTGGCACCTGTCTGTTGGTCCCATTTCCCACTCAGTTGCTGCCTCATGAACAGCTCCGACAATGGCGGCCGAAGTGATTGCTTTTGTGGTGATACCCTACCTCCTGCAGGGCTTGATGTTGTTCTTCACCTTCTTCATCATGTGTGTGATGATGGCCCCATCACCTAAGAAGAGGAAGAAAGTGGTTCTGACTCTGGAGAAGAAGAGGGAAGGGTATTGGAAAAGATGGACGCCGGGTGGCCGACATCACGGATTCGTCGTGAATTCAATCTCCCTCGCTCCACCTTGTTTGATATCAAGAAGTCCCGAGACAAACTACAGCAGTACACGGCTGATTTCGCTTCGAAGACCAAACGAAACGTGGAGAGGAAGGTGATGTTTAGTCCTAAGTATGAAGACATCGACCGATCCACGCTGATTTGGTATCGACAACAAAGTGCTGCTGGTGTGCTGGTACATGGAACGGAGCTGAAAGCTGCTGCTGAGAAGTTCACAAGGCTCCAGGACTCGTCACTAGACCACACGGGAATTTACTGTTATGTACAGTGCAGTGAAGTGATGTGATCCCAGTTATGCAAAAAAATCGTTGTGGAAAGTGTTGGTGAGAAGTGCTGGTGATTGTAAATTGCGAAGGTTGTGTGGTGCAATTTCTTCGTGTCAAAGTCTGAGATGACAGAGCGAGTTATACATCAGGACGGCGGCTTTTTTCGTAAGTACCCTAACTTCATCAAAATTCCTTGTTTTGTTCTTTCCATATCATTAATCTCATGCATAAACTTGTGAAAGATGATTTCCATAAAGATTTTCATGTCTAACCTGTTTTCATCACGCTGTAAATGTATTAAAAAAATACCAAAAATGTTAATCATAATTTCCTGCTTACAATTTAATTTTTTCATGCATGGTTTTTAAGTGCACCAGCTATGAAAAAGGTGAAA
>JAGKTI010013407.1:0-23094 GCA_018397915.1 Birgus latro
ATCGCCTTGCTTCGCTTACGCCAATAATGCACAATACTCTCCACAGTCCCTCCTTGTTGACCATCACTTGCTTTCGCTCGATCCACATATGACACAATATCTCATAGTCTCTCTCACATGTTTTTTCGCCATTGCCAGCCCCACTGGAACTATTTGTTTCCCACATTCCTGTTAGACAATTGACATAATTTTTCTTCCTCTCTCCACCACTGCTGCTCCACAGCGTCGACACACACAACACTCAACAGACCAAGTTCATGGTGGTCTTTGTACTCACTTCGGTCACCTTTAACTCTACACACTATACGAATTCAGCTTTCCTTCACTCCACTGGTAAACTCTGCGTATCCAGGTCTCCTGATACACTTTCCTCAAACGCCTCATTGCGCCGTCCCCACTTTACCTTACCTTTTAGTCCACATCTCATACACGTCTGCTGCTCGCCCACTCCCAATACTCCCTACATCCCCCTTAGGTACAATCTGAGAATAAAGTCCTCGGACTTCGTAGATCTGTGAGTAAGAGATGGTGCCTCTATTGATGCTTACAAATGGGCGAGTTAGCAAGTGGGAGAAGAGAGAGTGTGGCGGGAAAGGGTGAGGGGCAATTAGTGGGCGGAGAGTTGGAGCTCGCGTTCATTGGTTCAAACTTGTGTCGACCAAGTTGTGAAGTCGAAAACTACTGAGGCGAGTTTTAGCACAGAGAATACATTAACCAGGACTCACGGTTGAATAATGCAACAAAATAACCACATAAAAACAAGAAACATCCTGAAATATTTCATATGGTAGAAGCTTTCCCACGACAAGAAATAGTGTGGTGGAAGTCAGTGCGATGTTATTTACGGTTTTTATATTCCAACCCCTGTAACAGTTATTTGCAGTTATATATTTCTCTACTGACCTATTTAGTGTATATTTTCCTACGTTATTTTTTTTCTTTTTATCCATTTAATAATTTGCGCTAGTCAGTAATATTGTTTATAGTAGATCAGCTAAACTGATGTATAGTGCGTCGTTAAGAAGAGTGGTTCTAGCCTTCTGGCTTGTGTATCACTGAATGATAAATCAATTGGTATTAACATGAAAAATATCGTTTGATGTTAGAACACTTCACGATCAGTATTTATTTACACTAGCCTGTCAATATTTTAATTACAAAGAACCGCAAGCTCAAATGACCAATATTGTGGACAAACTTATCAGGCAGCACTACCATTTTACGTGTCTTTTATCGTATTATTCCCTCTGTTTTAAGTTCTCTTAATTGAGTGATTCCGCAGCCATAATAGTAGCTTGCTGACGACAGAATTTTAACTGTTCTATTCAAGCTGAGACCAAATGATTTCTTCAGTGTAGCAGTGGCTTCCTCCCGTCTGACGACTACTTGCACATTATCCCATCTCCCGCTACACCAACAAAGAATGATCTCCCACTACACCCATGGACCTCTTATAATCCCATTGACCCATTTTCCTCCATAAAACTATTTTCTTCCTTGGACACATTTCCCCCATTTTTTCCCACCTATTTTAGCCCGATGGATGTATTTTCCTCCATGGACTCAATTCTCCCAACAGACTGATTGTCCTAAGGACCTGCTTCTTCCTTGTATCTATTCCTCTCGTGGACGTTTTCTACTCAAGGGACTTACTGTATTTTTCTCATTGCACCTACTTTACCCATGGACCTATTGTCTCCCCTATACTTATTTTCTTCATGGCTCTATTTCCCACCGGGGACCTATTTTTCCTGCAGAGAACTGTGTTCCTTTAAATGACCAATGTTCACATGAAGATATTTTACCCATGGACCTATTTTCACTCCACGAGCCTATTTCCTCTCTGAACCTATTTTCCTGATGGATATACTTTCTCCCCATGGCAATGCACCAAATACTTACACTAGTCTATTTTCTACATGAACCCATTTCCTCCAAGGAACTGTTTAACCCACTGGCCTAATGTTTCCGTTTGGACTCATTTCTCCCTAGGACGTATCCCCATAAGCCTTTTTCCCGACATGGACCGCTTCCAGTTATGAGAGTAAAATTATGTTATCCCATCTACCCACCTACCCATCCACCAAACAACTCACCTTAACACTTAGTCATGTGTACTAAGCACGTCACCTTGCTCGTTCTCAGGAATGCCATACATTCACCCAAGTACCGAACCAAAAAGTCACACACCAACCCAGCAAGCCCACCCATGTGCCCAAACCACCATACCACTCCATCCCGACCATCCACCCACCCACCCACTCAACCCTTTCCACAAATCCACCAACCCCCCTGCCCACCCACTACACCCAGTCAGCTCACCACAAGAACTTTACTCAATCCACTTCGCGTACCACACCCGTCCACACACCCCACCCTCCTCTCTGGTTCACCTACCTACCCCACACACCCAACCAACCCACCCACCTTGCCCACCCAACCTGTCCACCCACCCCAACCCATCAGCCCACAAGCCCACCCACCCAGCCACTAAGCTTGGACCATCACGAGGTGTCTTGCAAATTCACACACACACACACACACACACACACACACACACACACACACACACACACACACACACACACACACAGAGCCTCTGTGGTACAGTGGTAAAGCGAGCATTTTCGTACACTGAAGAACGAGGGTTTGCACCCTGCCAGGGAGCGTTCTTCCGGCAAAGTACTTCTTTGGCGGACATAAGGGGTCCTTTTTTTTTTATGCAAGGAAGAAGGAACCAAAGGTCATGGGCCCACGTCTGTTCCTTCCAAGAAAACAAAAACAATATGAAAGAGAGCCGCCAATTCAAGATCCGTTCACTTCGAGATGCCTGGACACACTGCGTTTGAAAGACTGGAGATCAGAGGAAGTAGGTACTACAGACAGAGAAGACAGTTCCAGAGTTGACCAGTTGCATAAATGAAGGACTGGGAGTAACGGTTAACTCTTGCATTAGAGAGCTGGACAGAAAAGGGATGAGAGTTTGTTGCTAGACGGGTGCTACGTGCCCATCATAGAGGTGGAGGGATGCAAGCAGACAGCTCAGAGGAACAGTGGCCATTGAGGTAGCGATAGAAAAGAGATAAAGATGTAAAAGTGCGGCAAAGAGGCAGAGGTTCGAAGGAATCAGTAAGAAGAGGAGAGTTGATGAGACAAAAAATCTTTGACCCCACCCTATTGAGAAGAGCTGCATGTGGGAAGCCACCCCACACATGAGAGTAGTACTCCACACAGGGGCGAATAAGACCCCTGTACAAAGTCATCAACTGTGCAGGGGTAAAGAAAGTCCGGAGATGGCTTAGCACATCTAATCTCTTTGAAGCAGATTTCACAAGAGATATAATATGTTCTTTCCAAGATAAATCCCGAGTGAATGAAGCCCCAAGCATGTTCCAAGATGATGCAGGATTTAGCTGGACATTATTAAACATTAGTGAGTAATCCTATGGAAGATTTTGTCGGGTTGATAGGTGTAAGAACCGAGTCTTTGATGCATTAAAAACAAGATTATTTTTACCCCAATCAGTGATACGAGCCAAGTCAGACATTAGGTTTGCCATAGCCTCATCCCTTGTTTGTTGAAGTAACTGCTGAGGTGGACATTGCGGGAACCGAATGGAAAGGTGAAGGGTGGAATCATCAGCGTATGAATGGATAGGGTTAGATGTACGGCTTAGAAGGTCATTGAGAGCTGGAGATAGGACAGAGCCCTGAGGAACACCATTATTGATAGATCTAGAAGAAGAACGATGGCCGTCTACAACAGCTGCTATAGAATGACAAGAAAGGAAGCTATAGATGAAGGCACAGATAGAAGGATAGGAACCGTAAGAGCGCAGTTTGGAAATTAAAGAGTTATACCAGACTCGACCGAAAGCCTTTGAGATGTCAAATGCAATAGCAAAGCTTTCGCCAAAGTCCCGAAAGGAAAATGACCAGGATAGTCTGAAAGGTAGATGATAAGATCGCCAGTGGAGCGTCCCTGTCGGAACCCATACTGACGATCAGAAAGAAGGTTGTGATAGGAAAGATGCTTTAAGATTTCTTTGTTAAGAATTGACTCAAAAACTTTTGAGACACAGGATGTTAAAGCAATTGGACGATAGTTAGAGGGTTGGGAATGGTCACCCTTCTTTGGGACTGGCTTAATGAGAGCAAACTTCCAGCAAGAAGGAAAGGTACAAGTTGACAGACAAAGGCGAAAGAGTTTACCTAGGCAGGGTGTAAGCACAGAAACACAGTTCTTGAGGACAACAGGAGGGACTCCATCAGACCCATATGCCTTATTAGTATTGAGGCCAGTGATGGCAGAAAATATATCAGCTGAATAAATTTTAATGTCAGCCATAAGGAAGTCAGAGGGAGGGAAGTGATGGAGAAACAGCTCCGGAATCGTCTAAGGTGGAACTGGAGGAGAAAGACTGAGGAAAGAGATCTGCTTTATCAGTAGAAGAAATAGTTACAGAGCCATCACAGTAGAAAAGAGGAGGGAAGGATGACGAGGTAAAGTTGTTAGAAGGGTTTTTGGCAAGATGCCAGAAGCAGCAAGAAGAATTCGAGTTGGAGAGTTCAGAACATTTAGCACGAATGAAACTATTTTTAGCAGAGCGAAGAACAGACTTAGCACGATTCCGGGCAGAAATATAAAAAAGATGTGATTCAGGGGTGGGTTGGCTTCGGTACCTTTTATAGGCCCTCTCCTTGTTGCGGACAGCATTAGAACAAGCGTGATTAAACCAAGGCTTTCTTGCATTAGTCAAAGGATATGAGAAAGGAATGTATGCTTCCATGCCCGAGAGAATAACCTCCATAATGCGCAAGGCACACTCAGATGGCTTCCGGCCATGGAAGCAATAATCATTCCAAGGAAAACCAATGTAGTACTGCATGAAGGCCTCCCAATCCGCAGCTCCAAAGTGCCACAGGCAGCTTTCCTTTGGAGGGTCCACAGGCCATACCAGAGCGATAGGACAGGTTAATGTAATAAGGATATGATTGCAGGAGCCCAACGGAGAGAAAAGAGTAACAAAGTAAGCAGAAGAATTAGTTGTTAGGAAGAGGTCAAGTATGTTGGAACTCTCTCCAAGGCAGTCAGGGATACGGGTAAGGTGCTGTACAAGCTGCTCTAGGTCATTAAGGATAGAAAAGATGTTGGCTTCTTCACCAGGTGGATCAGTGAAAGGAGAGGAGAGCCAAAGGTAGTGGTGAACATTGAAATCTAAAATGGAGATTTCAGAGAAAGGAGAAATGGAAAGAATGTGTTCCATCACAGAAGTAGGACAGTCAAAGAATTTTCCATCGTCAGTAGAGTTAGGGGATAAGTAAACAGCACAGATATATTTAGTCGGAGAATGACAGGAAAGCCGAAGCCAGAGAGTAGAGAATTCAGAAGAATCTAGTTCAGGAACACGGGAGCAAGTTAAGTCCATTCGTACATATACACAACAGCCACCTTCGGCTTTGAAATGGGTAGAGAGAAAGTATGAGGATACAGAAAAGGTTTTGCTATCAGTTGCCTCAGACAGCTGAGTCTCCGTAAGGAAGAGAAGATGAGGTTTAGAGGAGGAGAGGTGGTGCTCAACAGAGGAAAAGTTAGAGGAAAGGCCACGAATGTTGCACAAATGAGGAAGTGAGTCAGACAGCAGATCCAGGCAGCTCATCGAGTCATCACCGGGAGAGGGGCGGATCTAAGGGCAAAGCTTCACACACGCACACACCCATCCCCTTGCTCAAGGGGGACAGTAACCACCCACTTCGTCAGAGAAACTTTTCGCAACCTGAGCGAGGGGTGAACTCACGTCTACCAGATGGCAGTCGAGAACATTACCACTGAGCCAGTGAGTGTGTGTGTGTGTGTGTGTGTGTGTGTGTGTGTGTGTGTGTGTGTGTGTGTGTGTGTGTGCGTGTCGAGAAGCAATAGTGAATGAAGAAGGGTTCTGGCAAATGTTAAAGTTTGGGGACCACTGCCATAATGCATACAGATTTCAGATATTAAAGATTCCCCAAAACCGAATGGATTTAAAATCAACAAAAACAAACGTACAGGAAGATAGTGAGACAAGTGTTAAACTATTTGACATAGCTAGTTGCCAGTGTGTAGAACAGTGTCTTTGACCAAAAGAAATGAAAGTTCCCAAGTTGGAACAAGACTTTTTGAAATACCAGCGAACACTGCGGAAACTGTGTATATCTACACTGGATAAGGTGTTAATAGCGTGGTCGTAGGTATTTGTAGGGAGATAGGAAAGTCGATTATGCATCACTAAGCATAGCCAGAATAAAGTCGTGAGACGTATTATCAACGAGGTGAGTTACAGGACTCTTGGGTTACGGAGTTTCATAGTACAGTTATATTGAATAGTGATTTACAACATAACTTAGCGTGACGGCCAGTTTCCTAACGATCCTAGTGTCCGGCCATCTTTCTCAAGCCCTTCTTTCCCTTTTTCTCCTTACAGAAATAAGATATTAAAGATTCCCAAGAACCAAACTTTAACATCTGCTTGTACAGCACCTTACCCATATCCCTGACTGCCTTGGAGAGAGCCCAACATATTTGATCTCTTCCTTACAACTAATCCTTCTGCTTACACTGTTAATCTTTTCTCTCCGTTGGGCTCCTCCGATCATAAGCTGACCTATCACTCCTGTGCATAAGTGGACCCTCCAAAGAAACGCCGTCTGTGGCACTTTGGAGCTGCGGATTAAAAGGCCCTCAGGCAGTACTTCTTTGATTTTCACTGGAATTATTATTGTTTCCATGGCCGGGAGCCATCTGCGAGTGCCTTACGCATTACAGAGGTTATTCTTTCGGGCATGGAAGCATACATTCCTTTCTCATATCTTTTGACTAATGCAAGAAAGCCTTTGTTTAATTATGTTTGTTCTAATGCTGTCCGTTACAAGGAGAGGACCTATAAAAGGTACCGGAGCCAACCCACCCCTGAATCACATCTTTCTTAAGTTTCTGCCCGGAATCATGCTAAATCTGTTCTTCGCTCTGCTCAAAATAATTTAATCCGCACTAAATGTTCTAAACTCTAAAACTCGAATTATTCCCGCTCTTTCTGGCACCTTGCCAAAAACCTTTCTAACAACTTTACCTCATCATCCTTCCCTCCTGTTTTCTCTTCTGTTGGCTCTAGCTATTTCTTCTATTGATAAAGCAGATCTCTTTGCTCAAACTTTCTCCTCCAGTTCCACTTTAGACGATTCCGGTGCTGTTCCTCCATCACTTCCTCCTTCTGACTTCCTCATGGCTGACATCAAAATTTCTTCAGCTGATGTGTTTTCTGCCATCACTGGCCTCGATACTAACAAGGCATATGGGCCTGATGGAGTCCCTCATGTTGTCCTCAAAATCTGTGCTTCTGTACTTACGCCCTGCCCATGTAAACTCTTTCGCCTTTGTCTGTCAACTTGTACCTTTCCTTCTTGCTGGAAGTTTGCTCTCATTCAGCCAGTCCCAAAGGAGGGTTACCATTCCCAACCCTCCAACTATCGTCCAATTGCTTTAACATCCTGTGTTTCAAAAGTATTCGAGTCAATTCTTAACAGAGAAATCTTAAAGCATCTTTCCTATCACAATCTTCTTTCTGATCGTCAGTATGGGTTCCTTCTCACATATCCTTCAGACTCCTGGTCATCATCTTTTCGTGACTTTTCTGAAAGCTTTGCCAATGTACGTGACATCTCAAAGGCTTTCGATCGAGTCTGGCATAAATCTTTAATTTCAAAACTGCCCTCTTACGGTTTCTATCCTTCTATCTGTGCCTTCATCTCTAGCTTCCTTTCTAGTCGTTCTATAGCCGCTATTGTAGACGGCCATTGTTCTTCTAGATCTATCAACAGTGGTGCCCCTCTGGGCTCTGTCCTATCACCAACTCTCTTCCTTTTATTAATCAATGACAGCTGTACATCTAATCCTATCCACTCGTACACTGATGATTCCACCCTTCACCTTTCCATTCAGTTCCCACAACGTCCATCTCAGCAGTTACTTCAATAAGCAAGGGATGAGGCTATGGCACAATTAATGTCTGACTTGGCTCGTATCTCTGACTTGGACAAAAATAATCTTGTTGTTTTTAATGCATCAAAGACTCAGTTCTTACACCTATCAACCCGACAAAATCTTCCACAGGAGTACCCACTAATGTTTAATACTGTCCAGCTCGGTCCTGTACCATCCTTGAACACGTTTGGGGTTTCATTCACTCGGGATTTAACTTGGAAAGAACATATTACATCTCTTGTGAAATCTGCTTCCAAGAGATTAGGTGTGCTAAGACGACTCCGAACCTTCTTTACCCTTGCACAGTTGTTGACTTTATACATGGTTTTTATTCGCCCCTGTTTGAAGTACAACTCTCATGTGTGAGGAGGCTCCCCACATACAGTTTTTCTCAATAGGGTGAAGTCAAAGGCTTTTTGTCTCATTAACTCTCCTCTCCTTACTGGCCCCCTTCAACCTCTGTCTCTTCGCTGCACTGTTGCATCTTTATCTCTTTTCTGTCGCTACTTCACTGGCCACTGTTCCTCTGAACTGTCTGCTTGCATCCCTCCACCTCTATGATGGGCAAGTAGTACCCGTCTAGCAACAAACTCTCATCCCTTTTCTGTCCAGCTCTCTAATGCAAGAGTTAGCCGTTACTCCCAGTTCTTCATTTATGCAACTGGTCATCTCTGGAACTGTCTTCCTTTGTCCGTATTTTCTACTTTCTACGATCTCCAATCTTTCAAACACAGTGTGTCCAGGCACCTCAAAATGAGCAGATCTAGAATTTTGCTCTCTGTTGTATTGTTTTTGTTTTTTCCTTGGAAGGAACAGTTTGCAGAGCCATGGCCTTTGGTTCCTTCTTCCTTGCATTAAAAAAAAAAAAAATTTCTCTCGGGCATTCTCTAACTCCTTCTGATCTGAAGGGCTTGTCTCTGACATTATATACAGGTTGGAAAGGAAGCTTGGTGAGGTAATAGTGTCTGAAAGGTATCCTGTTCATGTGGACTTCCACATTTTTGAATATGTCATGAAATTCTTGGTTTGTCTGGACTGTGAGGATGTTAAGGATTTTTGATGGTCTGGGACAACAAAATTTTGTACAGACATTATATGAAATGACATTCCTAGTGAGAAGCTGTGTACATCTTCCTCAGACACTACATCCTTTACATTGTGTTTATGAGATATATACTAATGCCTATATATTATCTACAAAGGCAGAGACAGCCAAATTGCAAAGGAAACAAAACACAACAGAAACGAAAGACACAAATGTAGGTATATGAAAACTCTCAGAAAAGGAAGCTACAATCAACTGAACTAGAAGAGATGTTTGATTATGAAAGTGAGGAATCAGTGGAAGTGGATTCTGAATCCCCAGGACTGAAAGTAACCCAACAAATACAACACAGATGCGAACTCCTCTCAGAACTGTAGCTAGAGAGAGTGACAGATACTGCTTATCTGACAGGGCTGCTGCAGCAGTAGCAACTGCTACCCTACGGGATATGGGCCTCATAAGCAACAACGATAGTACCAACGTTTTTGACAAACACGAAGTGAGACGAGCAAGAGCCTAGTGTCGTTCAGAAGCAATGGCCTAAAGCTGGAATCAAGACGAGGTTACACCCCTATATTTTGATGGTCGAAAAGATGTGACCCTTACTCAAGATAAATTAGAGGATGGTGCTTATCATAGAAAGAACGTTACAGAGAAGCATATTGCTCTTATTGCAGAGCATATTGTTTTTATTGCAGATCCAGGACATAGCTTTTTAGAGCATGTGGTACCCAAAGATGGAACAGGTAAATCAGTATGTGCATCGATTCAAATATTCTTGAGTGATCATAATATTGACTCAAAGAAACTACTAGCTATGGGGTGTGACGGAACAAATGTCAACACCGGCTGGAGAAATGGAACAGTTAGAACTCTTGAGGATCATGTAGGACATTCATTATACTAGTTTGTGTGTCTTTTGCACTACAATGAACTCCCATTGAGATTCAAGAGGTAGATAGAGTAACTCATGGACCAAGATCATTCACTGGGTCGATTGGAAAAGAGCTTCCTTATTGTCAAAGTAAAGCATTTGTAAATTTTCATCAGATCAGTTCTTCTGCTTTGCCATGTCTAGATGATGACATTGTTAACCCGCCCCGTCCCGACCACTTTTTTACTCAACCCACCCCCAGAACCTGACCGATTTTCAATTTGTCTTTTTTTGACTCAAACATCCACTTTTGGTGAGAAACATCGAAAATTCAGTGAGAAAGCGCTCACCTGAAGTGAAAAATATACTAAACAGGTGAGAGATCCCTCACCTGGCAACCATTTTTTATTACGCCGTGCTCCATAAAAGACGCTCCCTATGCGAGGGAAACTTAACCAAAACCGCACAGCCATGTAGATATTTATTTATTTGGTACAAATTTATATGTAGTACAATAGTATATTGCTTTTCACACAATAATATAGGCGATATAAGCATTGTTCCCTCACCAAACACATCAACATATTGCACCTACCTTGGCAATGTTACCTCCTCATTACTTCTGTTCATTATTAACTCTTGTGCCATGTAATCTTTGTCCTCAACATTAGGAATCACTTTCTCCTTGAATTTCGTCATCAGAGAGACCATGGTACTGCGTGTCTTTACTGGCCAGGCCACTGGTAACAGGCGAGCTGTGAAAAAATGGCGCACCACCCGAGGGGGGGTGAACAGGGTCAGGCAGTATTGCCACCTGGCTGGGGGTAGAGGGAGGTCTCCCACATAATCCTACCAAAAATCACCCGCGAATCTTGAAAATTGTGCAAACGATGGGCCTTGCAATTGACTGACGTACGATGCACGTTGGTGGGTCTCAGTATGAAAAAAAGTTGTGACGTGCATCGTACGTTGGGGGGACTGGGCGGGTTAAGGACCTCAGTGATGAGCAGAAGTACCTGTACGAGAATTGTATGGTGATCAAGGATGTATATTACAGCACAAGTCTAGAAACTAGGCAGCCTGGAAGCTCTCCCATTAGCAGCCTGGAAGCTCTCCCATTCTAGGCGGCTAACACTGGCAAATCGAGTATGCAGAATATGTATATCTACAGCTCACCCCTCTGAGAACTTTGTTAAGGTTTATGCACTGATGTGGTTTACAGTCAAGTCACATCCTAATTTTCATAATAGACCACAGCATGTTTTTAAGATGACTGAACTGACTCAAGAGTTGCCAGACAATAAAAGATGATAAACTCAGTAATTCAGAGAAATGCCAATTTTGCACACAGTGAAAACTTGCTACAGCAATGTTGTATGACGAGAAGCCACATATCAGAGAACTAGCATGTAGGAGGATCATGAGAGCCAGGAAGGAAGCTTCCACTATGAAACGCATCTTTCAAATCCCAGAACTGAATTTTGAAGCAAGAGGCTATTTGTCAATGATAGACTGGAGAGTAGTGCATGAGCCTCCTCTAACCAAAGGAATGTCTGAGAGTGTATTGTTTGAAACATTCATGAAAAATAATGTTTCTCCACCTAAGTATCCCTGTCACACTCAAGCCGTTGAGCGTCATATCAAGCTCGTAACACAAGTTTCAAAACATGTGATTGAAAGTGAAAGAAGAGATGGATATGCTAAAGTATAGATTAAGTCAAGAAACCTCATGCCCTCATACAACACAAAGAAAGACTACAAGTCATAAAAACAAATGCCCTTTGGTTGGGAGGATGGGATGGGGATGGTTTGGGTCTAAGCAGTTTACCTCCTCGTGGTGGACCTGGGCAGAGTGGACTTCACATTAATAGGTTTAAATAAATATAATCTTATAAGCGTACATTCAGACACTGTCTCGGACACAAATAGACAAAATATTATTATATTAATGAAGTCCAATCTATGTGAGACCTGCAAACACAACTTTCTTCTATAGCATAATTTACGTATTTAATCAAAAGAAACAAGTTCTTGGTGACACGTCTTAAAATCTATACAAGCAGCTGAGATTTTCACAGTGAGTGTATCTCAATACCCTACAAAAAAGTGTACCATCGCCGATTCAGATTCAGAAAATAATTTTTTTCATGTGTTTTTACTTCTCCCTATTGTGGACTATCAGTGGGTCTGACTAAATATGAAGAGTAATTCAAAAAAAGAGCCAACTGTTGCAGAAGTGTCTGATGTCCTAGCTGTCAAAATTGAAGAAATTTGGATCCGAGCATCAATACCTACTCTGACATCAACCTGCATTATACAGCTGATACGAAATCACCACGATAAGTGTCTCAAACTTGTGAGATACCCGATGTCGAAAAGAAATAGACAGCATGAACAGAAAGTACCGAATTCAAGGAGCAAGCCAGGAAGATTTTCGACATTGCGATATGCAAATGTTCTAACCACTGATCATGTTCGTGTGCAGAGTCTTGCAAAGGTCCAATATCTGAACTGTCTTTTCAAGATTAATGAACCACAGACAAAATGATTATAGGGCCACTTGACAACTTAGCTACAAAGAGGTAGGAGCGTCTGAGAAGAAAGTTGAAGGAACAAGACAGGCTAGCCCGGTATCACCTTGAAGCTAGTGACAGTTCATCAGCATCAAAGAAAAATGGAAGCAGCTTTAGCAGTTCTGCAGAAGATGTACCTGGTGAAAGCACAGATAGTGACACTGGAATATTACCTGCTACTGTTGCATGTACTTCACAAACATTACATCCTTCTACTGCTGCATGTACTTCTCAGTAGCATCACAGCAGAGACGTCGGCTAGAGAATACTGCAAGGGCTTAGGAGCAACATGCAGTTTCAGATAGAGGAGTGGCAGAGATTGTATCTGCAGTCTTGGTAGACTATGGCATAATAACATCTGAGGACTGCAGTGATGTCACTGACAAAAGCAAAGTTAGAAGAGAACGGCAGAAGTATCGAGAAGCCATCCGTGCTGAAGCACTAAGTCTTACTGCTGAAATACAGGGCCTATATTTTGATGGCAGGATAAAACACTGACTCTCGAACCGGTTGATGGCATAGCTCACCGGAGAGTACTGTAAAGGAACTTGTTTCACTGGTACAGGAGCCTGGCTCCAACAATGTCGGCCCCATTAAACCTGAAAATGGCAGTTCTGCAAGAATAAAGCTGGCCATCATCCATTTTCTTCGTAAAAATAGCATAGACGTTCAGAAGCTGGTGGCAATTGGGTGTGATGGCACTGCATTAAACACAAGGGAGAAGGGCAGTGTTATTTATAAGACTCCTTGAAGAACATGTCAAACGTCCTCTGCAGAGGTTTGCTTGCCTTCTCCATGCAAATGAACTTCCTCTAAGTCATTTGTCAAACATCTGGATGGCTGCACGATAGAACCAAGAAGTTTCTCAGGGCCAATCGGTTCTTTATTGGCAAATTGTGAGGAAAAGTCAATCGTTGCTTTTGAGCCAATAACATGTGATTTTCTGGATGCCAACGTTGAAGATATCAGTTCGAATCAGCAATATTTACTGGATATTTGCCAAGCAGTAACCACTGGCAATTGCTCTGTCTCTTTGTCACATCATCAGCCAGGAAAGCTAGTTATGTCCCGCTGGGTCACACAGGCCAATCAAGTTCTGCATTTGTATGTTGCAACAGAAAGGCCTAGCGATAATCTCAAAACAATTGCTGAATTCGTTCAGAAGGTTTACGCTCCAGTCTCGTTCACAGTCGAGTCCAAACCTTCATGCAAGGATGGCTCTAAGAACCTGTGGATGCAGTTTAAGAGGTCACGCTACCTGTCGCAAGATCTGAAAGCTGTAGTTGATTCAGTGATTCAGCGAAATGGCTACCCTGAGAACATTTGTCATGGTAACCAAAGAGCGGCAACATATCAGGGAGCTAGGTGTTTGACGAGTCATGAGAGCTTTAGTCCCAAAGACACGTCAACGTGGTATCAGATGTTTTCAAGTACTATCTCTCTATCTCAGTGCCAAGGAGTACGTTTATTTGATTGACTGGCAGGTGTGTCCTGACTGAACCTCCAGTCACAAAATCAGTCTTCGATGCTGATCTGGGAAGTGTGGTTTGTAACGAACTCTTGCCAATGAAATTCCACAGTTTCCATGTCATACATAAGCCATGGAGAGGTGCGTAAAGGCAGTCACAGTGGCATCAGATGGATTATTTTTTTTTTCATGATCGGTAGAGAGGCGGCCTGCAGTTCTACTGGACCTAGGTTCGAATCCCGGCTGCAGCAGGGAACAATTTAAGGATTTCAATTAAAAAAAAAACACTTTTCTGATCTACCAGAAGACCCGCCGACAAGTCGTAAAAACACCCCTGCTAATACCAGTGCACAAGTAATGTATGAGACAACCGTAGCATGTATTCAATATGGACGGTGGGTGTTAGCGCCGAAATGGTGACATGTGATGTAGAGGACTACTAGGCCCCAAGGAGAACTACTGGGACTTGGGAATTGGCCCTGAAGCCTTTGCCCAGAGTCGGACACATTAAAAAAAAATAAAAATCTTGGGAGGTTTCGTAACACACCATCCTCAGCAACGTATTCAGTATATACAACTTAATATTTTGTTGTACGAGTATCTAACTGATGACAACCTTCTTACTACTAAAAATACATGAATTACCATATAAGAGATCACAAGGTGCAATAGGCATTGTAAGTCAACAACAAAGAAAAAGGCGTTACCAAGGAATCGCATAACACACACCACAGTCCTGTGATCCAAAGAATACCAATGTGGAGGGATAGTCCTACAGAATACCTCGTTGACTAGAAAAAGAACAGCTTTCTCCTCATGCTGGTAACGATAGATTTCTTGACTATGTGGCCAGGAAAAAAAGTTCCCATGGACTGCTAACAGCGTTCCTCTCTCTCTCTCTCTCCCTCTCGCTATATATATATCGTCGTCGTCGTCATCAGCCGTTGAGGTCCACTGCAGGACCGCCCTATCCCTACCGAAGCAGGGACGATACAGCCATGTATCTCTACTCAGTGGCTTAGGCTGTGCTAGAGACTGTATGTAGGGTGAGAAGTGCTTGTGAGTGTAACTGTTGTGTTGTAGTGGCTTTGGATGTGTGTGTAGTCTGTGAACCAAGTGTAATCGGCCTGCCTTAAGCCAATTGGGTGCAAGCATACTAGTATGCGACACTGGTTCAACCACAGCATCCCCTGTGTCCGCCAAAGTGGTCTGTAGCTTGGTGAATGCTTCCCAAAGTTTTTACAACTTTGGCGGGAGGCGAACCCGCGCCCACAAGCGTGCGAGACGCACACTCTGCCACTGTCTCTTTGCCGCACTGTTGCATCTTTATCTCTTGTCTATCACTACTTCACGGTCACTGTTCCTCTGAACTGTCTGCTTGCATCCCTCCACCTCTACGACGGGCATGCAGAACCCGTCTAGCAACAAACTCTCATCCCTTTTCTGTTCAGTTCTCTAATGCAAGAGTTAACCGTCACTCCCAGTCCTTCATTTATGCAAATAGTCAACTCTGGAACTGTCCCCCTCTATCTGTATTCCCTACTTCCTATGATCTCCAGTCTTTCAAAGGCAGTGTGTCTAGGCATCTCAAAATGAATGGATCTTGAATTTGGCTGTCTTTCATATTGTTTTTGTCTTTTTCTTGGAAGGAACAGCATGCAGGCCTCATGGCCTTTGGTCCCTTCTTCCTTGCATAATATATATATCTTGCTCTCGTGTTCCTGAACTTGATTCTTCTGAATTCTCTACTCCCTGGCATCGGCTTTCCTGTCATTCTCTGACTAAATATATCTGCGCTGTTTACTTATCGCCTAATTCTACTGACTATCAGAAATTCTTCGACTGTCTTACTTCCACGATGGAACACATTCTATCCATTTCTCCTTTCTCTGAAATCTCCATTCTTGGAGATTTCAATGTTCACCACCACCTTTGGCTCTCCTCTCCTCTCCTTTCACTGATCCACCTGGTGAACATGCCTACATTTTTTCTATCCTTAATGACCTAAAGCAGCTTGTACAGCACCTTACATGTACCCCTGACCGCCTTGGAGAGAGTTCCAACATACTTGACCTTTTCCTAACTGTCAGGGGAAAATGAGAGTTTACTCTGGCGTGTCGCCAGATGTCTGGGGAAATTTAAGTATTTCCAAGAGATAATGAAATATTGTATAATTCATATACAATGTATAGCTAAGTGTGCTATGTCACTTCGCCAATTCTCTAGAGTCGAGAATTATAGACTTTCTCAACGGTACGCAGCAGAGACTAGACACTCTATTGGGCTGCAATATTGTACCGTTGGCCTACGAGAAAGTTTCTTCATCCCCCCCCAACAATAAAAAAAATGATAATAAAGATAACAGGCTCTTGGCTGAGCCAAACTCCTAGCTAGCACAACGGATTTAAGGAGTGATGCCAAAACTGGCCTAAATACCAGCCGTGATTTAATTCAAAAGTTGTGCTAACGTAGAGTAGCAAAACTGTATTAAATGAGTGGGAAAATTAAACACGGCTGTTATACTTTAACAAAGCTCAAGAAAACGAACTGTAAATTTATTAATTACAAAGAAATGAATTTACGTTACATGAAATTCAAATCAAATGAAGGAATACACTCACTCACTCAGACACTCAGATAACGGCTAAATATTTCAAAAAAAAAACTTAAGCCTAGAAAAACCAGAAAATACTGATCGGTATGGATGAGACTGTACTGTAGTCGATCACCAAGAGGGTGGGACCTCGGGAACACACGCCGATTCAAGCCGAGATCTGAAATAAAGAATTCACTCGAGCCTCTAGAGGCGTACGACCCAATTCGTTCCGTGACTAAGAACAGATTGAGCTCTCATTTGAATACTCGACGCAGCGAGGGTGGGAGCTGCGAGCGCATGTGCAATGGGCCCGGAGCGAAACCTGACAACTCAAAATTATCGTACATATAATAATTTGCTCCTCCACAAAATCACTGGATGTCACGATTTAACTTAACGTGATTTTACACTGTAGAAAATTCGTGACACTAACAACTAATGCTTCTGCTTACACTGTTAATCTTTTCTCTCCGTTGGGCTCCTCCGATCATAACCTTATTACCTGAACCTGTCCTATTGCTCTGGTACGGCCTGTGGACCCTCCAAAGAAACGCCGCCTGTGGCACTTTGGAGCTGCAGACTGGGAGGCCCTCAGGCAGTACTTCTTTGATTTTCCCTGGGATGAGTACTGTTTCCATGGCCTGGAACTAATTTTCATGTGCCTTACGCATTACAGATATTCTCTCGGGCATGGAAGCATACATTCCTTTCTCAAATCCTTTGTCTAATGCAAGAAAGCCTTGCTTTAATCACACTTGTTCTAATGGTGTCCGCAACAAGGAGAGGGCCTACAAAAGGTACCAGAGCCAACCCATCCCTGAATCACATCTTTCTTATGTTTCTGCCCAGAATCGTTCTAAGTATGTTCTTCGCTCTGCTAAAAACAATTTCATCCGTGCTAAATGTTCCCAACTCTCCACCTCAAATTGTTCACGCTTCTTCTGGCACCTTGCCAAAAACCTTTCTAAAAGCTTTACCTCATCATCCTTCCCTCTTCTTTTCTACTCTGATGGCTCTGTAGCTATTTCTTCTACTGATAAAGCCGGTCTCTTCACTCAGACTTTCTCCTCCAATTCCACCTTAGACGATTCCGGTGCTGTTCCTCCGTCACTTCCCCCCTCTGACTCATTCATGGCTGACATTAAAATTTCTTCAGCTGATGTATTTTCAGTCATCACTGGCCTAAATACTAACAAGGCATATGGTCCTGATGGGGTCCCTCCTGTTGTCCTCAAGAACTGTGCTTCTGTGCTTACACCCTGCCTAGGTAAACTCTTTCGCCTTTGTCTAACAACTTGTACATTTCCTTCTTGCTGGAAGTTTGCTCTCATTCAGCCATTCCCAAAGAAGGGTGACCATTCCCAGCCCTCTAACTATCGTCCAATTGCTTTAACATCCTGTGTATCACAAGTGTTCGAGTCTATTCTTAACAAAGAAATCTTAAAGCATCTTTCCTATCACAACCTTCTTTCTGATCGTCAGTATGGGTTCTGTCAGGGACGCTTCACTGGCGATCTTCTCACCTACCTTTCAGACTCCTGGTCATCCTCCTTTCGGGACTTTGGCGAAAGCTTTGCCATTGCACTTGACATCTCAAAGGCTTTCGATCGAGTCTGGCATAAATCTTTAATTTCCAAACTGCCCTCCTACGGTTTCTATCCTTCTATCTGTGCCTTCATCTCTAGCTTCCTTTCTGGTCGTTCTATAGCCGCTGTTGTAGACGGCCATTGTTCTTCTCCTAGATCTATCAATAGTGGTGTTCCTCAGGGCTCTGTCCTATCACCAACTCTCTTCCTTTTATTCATCAATGACCTTCTAAGCTGTACAACTAACCCTATCCACTCATACGTTGATAATTCCACCCTTCACCTTTCCATTCAGTTCTCGCAACGCCCATCTCAGCAGTTACTTCAACAAACAAGGGATGAGGCTATGGCACACCTAATGTCTGACTTGGCTTGTATCTTTGACTGGGGTAAAAATAATCTTGTTGTTTTAAGTGCATCAAAGACTCAGTTCTTACACCTATCAACCCGTCAAAACCTTCCACAGGAGTACCCGCTGATGATTAATAACGTCCAGCTCGTTCCTACATCATACTTGAACATGCTTGGGGTTTCATTCACTTGGGATTTAACTTGGGAAGAACATATTACATCTCTTATGATATCGACTTCTAAGAGTTTAGGTGTGCTAAGCCAACTCCGAACCTTCTTTACCCCTGCACAGATGTTGACTTTGTATACGGGTTTTATTCGCCCCTGTTTGGAGTACAGCTCTCATGTGTGAGGATCCCCACATACAGCCCTTCTCAATAGGGTGGAGTCAAAGGCTTTTCGTCTCATTAACTCTCCTCCTCTTACTAGCCTCCTTCAACCTCTGTCTGTTGCATTTTTATAACTTTTCTATCGCTACTTCAATGGCCACTGGTCCTCTGAACTGTCTGCTTGTATCCCTCCACCTCTACGATGGGCACGTAGTACCCGTCTAGCAACAACCTCCCATCCCTTTTCTGTCCAACTCTCTAATGCAAGAGTTAACCGTTACTCCTAGTCCTTCATTTATGCAACTGGTCAACTCTGGAACTGTCTCCCTCTGTCTGTATTTCCTACTTCCTATGATCTCCAGTCTTTCAAACGCAGTGTGTCAAGGCATCTCGAAATGAACGGATCTTGAATTTGGCTGTCTTGTATTGTTTTTGTTTATTCTTGGAAGGAACAGTTTGCAGGCTCATGGCCTTTGGTTCCTTCTTCCTTGCATTAAAAAATAAAATAAAATACACACACACACACACACACACACACACACACAAATAGAGAGAGAGAGAGATAGAGTTACTTAGTTATGGGTATGTATGAATATATGCATACTCTTATATGTTTCAGTGAGTATGCAGATTACCTTAACAGGATGGTGTGTGTGGTGGTTAGAGTTTGGCAAAAGACTGCTGATGCAAACAAGCTCTGCTGCCATCGGTGACATTACTACACGTGGCAACACCTGTGCTAACTCCACTGGAACACCTGCTCTGCTCATATTTGTGTGTGTGTGTGTGTGTGTGTGTGTGTGTGTGTGTGTGTGTGTGTGCGGTCAATAAAAGCAAACGATAAATTCGTGAATAATACATGGCCGCTTGCAGTAAAGCAGTTCAGTTCTTCTAAATTTGACAGCAGTTTTTTTTTTTTTTTGGTGCCAGATGATGTATAGCTATAGTCGGTTTCATGGAGTCTGACGCACTGATTTTGCCAGCTGAGGACAGGAAGATTTGGTAACACTGCTCGATGCTCTAGGGCGGTGATTGGTCGATTCCCGTTGTGTCTGAACGTGCTCCAAATTGACTTTGTATTCCAACCACCACCCTCATTTATTTGTAACATACCGGATTATACAGATACAAACTAAAGCAATGGTATCTTTACTGATAAATATGTGCCTTTTAAATCATTATGGATAAACCTGAACGGCATTCATAACAGAAATAAGTAAAGTCTCAACTGGATGCATACGGACACAGTTAGTGACTGTGGCGGGAATTCATATGTTCATAGCAAGGTGGTTCCGAGGTCTTGTGAAGGCTCGAATGTTTTTCCCACCATTACTAATGTCACAGTGCACAGTCTACACCATGCCTTTCATTACCTCATCTACTAATATACAACCTCACCCTAGATACGCTTAGCTTATCTTCTAATAATTATGATTTGTGTAAGCACACACACACTCACCTCACTGGGGCCAATACATGCTATTCTCGGTATATACTGTATAGTGTACATACATGTTTTCATTTGTAATAACGAGAAATTGGTGTCTCCTTGTAATAATGAGACTGTTGGTCACATTGTAATGATGGGTAATTAGCCCACTAGTGTAGGGATCAGATTTTTTACTCACCGTAAAGATTAGACTTAGAGAATATGCTGCCACCACCCAGCGTAATGCTGGGAATTTATTCCACCAGGAAAAAATGATGAGGAATTTTGATGCTTTTGAGATTAAGAGAAATAGGGTAGCGTGATCTTATAAAAGAGTGAGTGAGTAAGTAGATATTAGCTCACCTTGCAGGCCACTCAGTCTCACGATTAATTCTCCTTAGAGGATGGCATAACTCAAACAGACTTAACCTAATATTTACTAAATAATAAAAACACAAAACAACAACAGAATAACAAGAACAAAAGAACAGATTACTCTTCGGACTATGAATGAACAGGAACTGAAAGATAAATTACTCTTTGCACTGAGAATATCACTAGGCAGACTAAGTATAATTAGGATCAATAATTTAAGAGTATCGGTCTTCACTAGTGAGTTAATATTCGAAAGAAACGGATAAGCATGAGTATGAATCTTCCCAGCTGAATAAATACTTAGAATGAAATAATCACACACTAATATAGTGATCTTCACAATTGAATAAACTACTCAGAATGATATTATCACCCACGAATACAATAATCTTCACTGAATCAACACGCTAAATGGCACTGTTACGCTAGGTTTTGTCAACTTCGAGAATATGAATCTTCACACATTAAACCAATATTCAAAATGATACTGACATACGTGAAGCCAGCAATCATGCTATCTCTGACGGACTCTTCGGGAAGAAGCATTGAGATATTACCACCACAGAATATTGTCTCAAGCCTGAATATACAAATTAACTCAAGGATCAAACATAAATTGACACAGTATTCAAAAAGAACTATACAAAAGGATCAGTACTCAAAGGGGACTAATATTCAATATCCTCTTACGGCTAAATACACTTAAACTCAAAATCCTATCTAGGTAAACACAGTATACAAAAGGATGGAATATTCTAGTGAACCAGCCAATTCGCGCTCGGATTACGTGAACCAAGAAAGGGGGGGAATTTAGTGTAAAAGGGTGGTAGGCAATTAATGCGAGCAGAGTGGCTTCACACACTCGTTTGTAACTATATGAAGGGGCAGCGACAATCTGTAACAGCAGAAGAATGGCGTGGAAGTGACGACGATACAAAAGGAATTGGGAGGGAGGGGAGGGGGGAGAATATCAACAAGTTATCTTATTAATGCATAATTGAATTTACATTATAGGAACAAAAGGGGTGGGGGGGGGGGAGGAATTTAGAACACGAGCACTAACCTGTACACCAGAAGAACGGCGTGGGAGTGACGACGCGATGTTCGTTCGTTCGTTCAAAGATTTCAGCACCTATAGTGCAGGCCGGGCCATACATTAGCCCGGTCAGTGGGGTGTTGGCTGATTAAAAAAATAGTAAGGGGGAAGACAGGGCCTGGGGACTGTCCAGCACACACACCCTGACTTCTGGCTGGCTTTGTGGTGTGTGTGGATGCGATGTGATGATGATGAGATTCGCCACACGGGTGTGGCACGGGCTCAGGGCTACTCGCAACCTTTTATAAACTTCTATTCGGGAATTGACTATGACTTTGACTAATCACTCTGCAGCATTAATGTCTTTAAAAAACCTTCCAAGGAATACGAAAAATACTCTTACACTCGACCCACACGGAGGATTGACTTACGATGCTTAAAACTTTTGTGATAAGAGTACGGGGACTATAATTACATCGAAGCCGAGATGAATGAGTATTTGGACTTGTTATTGCTATGCTCGTTTTATGGCCCTACAGTGACTTGCGACCCAAGGCCAATAATGCAAATTTCGCGATTACAATTGACTATTATCAGCAATCAGAACTCAGATAAGCTTCAATTCGGTAGAGAATCGGAAGAGAGGCGGCCTGCAGTTCCAATAGACCCAGGTTCGAATCCCGGCTGGGACAGGGAACAGTTTGAGGATTTGAATTTCTTAAAAAAGAAGACTTTTCTGATCTACCAGTTGACTCGCCGACATGCCAGTCCTGTATGGGACAGCCCTAGCATGTATTCAGTATGGATGTAGGACTACTAGGCCCCAAGGAGGACCACTGGGACTTTGGAATAGCCCTGAAGCCTTTGCCCAGAGTCGGACACGAAAAAAAAAAAGTTCAAAAGTGGAAATACAATTAACGCTGCTATATAAATCCCTGGATTAGGGTACGTAGACAGACACTCGCGATGATTAAACTCTGTCTAAGGTTACGATGTTATGCATAACTAGTAATAACTGGCTGGCCCATATGTACAAAGTCAATCATATTCATACTGTATAGTTGCTCGATTTAGTTCCATCAATAATAGAGTTATACTCTCACTATGAAACTAAATTTGAATACAGAACTTAATGGGTAGACACTGCATTGCGCAGATAAATATTTTTATGTTTCAAGGTTACACTTATATTACCCTTATGTCGGGAAGCCGACATGCATCCCCTCGAGCAGGTGTAAGACACACAGCGGTGACAGAGGTGCAAATGACACCGCCTGCCGGAAGTGAGTTTAGGATGAAATGCGGACAGGGGAGAAAGAGTAGCGATTCGGTGTACAGCTGTGGGCAATAGGGAGATGGAATAAGGAAGAGAGGTTGAGAGGAAGAAATAAATAGAGGAAGGAGGAGGAGAGAGAGAG
>JAGKTI010013408.1:6302-23089 GCA_018397915.1 Birgus latro
AAAAAAAAAAAAAATGTTCACAAGTATAAAGTTTCTGTTACAGCAAAAAACACATTTCCTTATGAAAAATCTTTCAATACTGTGATTTCTCTTGAGACGCAATTCTGTATTATTAACTTTTGTCGATTTTTTTTTTCCAGTTAGCAGTGACATAAAGGACATGAAGTAGTGCAAATTGTGAAAAAGTTCCGGCTGATAGCATACGTTTTGGAGGTAGGTCCAATCTCTTTTAATCTAATGATGGCTGAATAAACGTATTTCTCGGTTAAAACTCTGAATTTGCAACTTCCTCAAGTGTTCTCAAAGATGATTGTTAAACACATTATTTTATATTCAGAAAAAAGACACTAGTTAGGGTGATAATGTCACATTTATGTAGGATAACAAGAAGTCGATTGACACGTAAAGAGAACTGGCACCTTAGGTTTTTATGAACAGAAAGCTTGAAACTTTGAGAGGATCACCGAATCGATTTAAATTCTTCGATTTTTTTTTTTTCAGCAGTAGCTGTTTAAATTTAAGTCGAGCCTCGTATTGGTAAAAAAAAAATATTCAGTACTAAGGTTTCTGTTACATCAAAAACGACATTTCCTTAGGTAAAATCTTTCAATTCTGTGATTTCTCTTGAGACGGAATTCGGTTTTATTATCTTTTGTCGATTTTTTTTCCACTTAGCCGAGACTTTAAGGACAAGAAGTAGTGCATATTGTGAAATAGTTCCCTGTGATACCATACGTTTTGGAGATAGGTTCAATTTCTTTTAATCTAATGATGCCTGATTAAGCGTATTTCTCGGCGAAAACGCTGAATATATAACAACCTCAACTGTTCTTATTGTTGATTGTAAAACTCATTATATTATATACAGAACTAAGAAGACAGTCGTGAGGGTGAGAATGTTACATTTTTTAAGGGTAACAAAAAGTCGACTGACACTTAAAAAGAGCTGGCACCTTATGTTTTTAAGAACAAAAAGCTTGAAACTTTGTGAGGATGATCGAAACAATTATTTTTTTTTTCTCCATCACAAGTAGTTTAAAATTACGTCGAGCCTCATGGGGGTAAAAGAAAAATCACAATATCAATGTTTCTGTTACACCAAAAACCACATTTCCTTAGGTAAAATCTTTCAATTCTGTGTTTCCTCTTAAGGAATTTTGGGTTATCAACTCCTGATTTGTCGTTTTTTTTTTCACTTTAGCCATGATTTCAAGGACAAGAAGTAGTGCAAATTGTGAAAAGTTCCGGCTGATAGCATTCGTTTTGTAGGTAAGTCCATTCTCCTTTTATCAAATGATTGCTCAATAACCGTATTTCTCGACGAAAAAGCTGAATATGGAACTTTCTCAAGTGTTCTCAAAGTTGACTGTAAAACACATTATATATTCAGAACTAAGAAGACACTTGTGAAGGTGAAAATGTCACATTTATGAAGGATAACAAGAAGTCGACTGACACGAAAAGATAGCTGGCACCTTAGGTTTTTGTGAACAGAATGCTTGAAACATTGTGAGGATCAACGAAACGATTTAAAATCTTCGATTCATTTCTTTTTCTTTTTCAGCAGAAGCTGTTTAAATTTAAATCGAGCCTTTTGGCGATAAAAAAAAATCCCTATTAAGGTTTCTGTTACATCAAAAACCACGTTTCCTTAGGTATAATCTTTCAATACTGTGATTTCTCTTGAGACGGAATTCTGTATTATTAACTTTTGTCGATTTTTCTTTCCACATACCGTGACTTCAAGGACATGAAGTAGTGCAATTTGTGAAGTAGTTCCGGCTGATAGCATACGTTTTGGAGGTAGGTCCAATAGCTTTATACTAATGATGGCTGAATAAACGTATTTCCCGGTGAAAACGCTGAATATGCAACTTCCTCAAGTGTTCTAAATGCTGATTGTAAAACACATTATATTATATTTAGAACTAAGAAGACACTTGTGAGGGTGATAATGTCACATTTATGAAGGATAACAAGAAGTCGACTGACTCGTAAAGAGGACTGACACCTTAGGTTTTTATGAACAGAAAGCTTGAAACATTGTGAGGATCACCGCAACGATTAAAATCTTCAATTTTTTTTATTTATTTTCAGCAGAAGCTGTTTAGATTTAGGTTAAGCCTCGTGTCGGTAGAAAAAAAATATTCAATATTAAGGTTTCTGTTACATCAAAAACCACATTTCCTTCGGTAAAATCTTTCAATACTGTGATTTCACTTGACACGGAATTCTGTTTTATTAACTTTGGTCGATTTGTTTTCCACTTTGCTGTGACTTTAAGGACATGAAGAAGTACAAATTGTGAAATAGTTCCATCTGTTGCCATTCGTTTTGGAGGTAGGTCCAATTTCTTTTAATCTAATGATGGCAGAATAAGCGTTTTTCTCGGCGAAAACGCTGAATATTTAATTCCTCAAGTGTTTTCAAAGTTGATTGTATAACACCTTATATTATATTCAGAACTAGGAAAGTTGTGAGGGTGAAAATGTCACATTTATGAAGGATAACAAGAAGTCGACTGACACGTAAAGAGAGCTGGCACCTTATGATTTTAAGAACAAAAAGCTTGATACATTGTGAGGATCATCGAAACAATTTTTTTTTCTCCAGCACAAGCTGTTTAAAATTACGTCGAGCCACATGGGGGTAAAAAATAAATAATAAAAATATTCATAATATCAAGGTTTCTGTTACACCAAAAACCACATTTCCTTATGTAAAATCTGTCAATTCTGTGATTCGTCTTGAGAAGGAATTTTGGATTATCAACTTCTGATTTGTCGTTTTTTTCCTTTTAGCCATGATTTCAAGAACAAGAAGTAGTGCAAATTGTGAAAAAGTTCCGGCTGATAGCATCCATTTTGTAGGTAAGTCCATTATCTTTTAATCAAATGATGCTTGAATAAGCGTATTTCTCGGCGAAAACGCTGAATATCCAACTTCCTTAAGTGTTCTCAACGTTGATTGTAAAAGACATTATATTATATTCAGAACTAAAAAGACACTTGTGAGGGAGAAAATGTCACATTTATGAAGGATAACAAGAAGTCGACTGGCACGTAAAGAGCAATGGCACCTAAGGTTTTTATGAACAGAAAGCTAGAAACATTGAGGATCACCGAAACGATTTAAAATATTCGATTAAATATTTTTTTTTCTTCGGCAGCTGTTTAAATTTAAGTCGAGCCTCCTGCCGGAAAAAAAATATTAACAATATTAAGGTTTCTGTAACATCAAAGACCACGTTTCGTTAGATAAAATCTTTCAATACTGTGATTTCTCTTGAGAAGGAATTCTGTATTATTAACTTTTGTCGATTTTTCTTTCCATATAGCCGTGACTTCAAGGACATGAAGTAGTGCAATTTGTGAAGCAGTTCCGGCTGATAGCATACGTTTTGGAGGTTGGTCCAATCCCTTTTAATCTAATGATGGCTGAATAAGCGTATTTCTCGGTGAAAACGCTGAATATTTAACTTCAAGTGTTCTCAGAGTTGATTGTACAACACATTATTATATATTCAGAATTAAGAAGTCACTTGTGAGGGTGAAAATGTCACATTTATTAAGGATATCATGAATTCGACTGACATGTAAAGAGAGCTGGCACCTTAGGTTTTAATGAACAGAAAGCTTGAAACGTTGTGAGGATCATCTAAACGATTTAAAATCTTCGATTTATTGATTTTTTTTCTTCAGCAGAAACTGTTTGAAGTTAAGTCGAGCCCTGTGCCGGAAAAAAAAAATATTCATAATTATAAGGTTTCTGTTACTTCAAAAACCACATTGCCTTATGTAAAATCTATCAATACTCTGATTTCTCTTGAGACGGAATTCTGTATTATTAACTTTTGTCGATTTTATTTCCTCTTAGCAGTGACTTCAAGGACATGAAGTAGTGCAAATTGTGAAAAAGGTCCGGCTGATAGGATAGGTTTTGGAGGTAGATCCAATATCTTTTAATCTAATGATGGTTGAATAAACGTAATTCTCGATGGGAACGCTGACCATGCAACTTGCTTAAGTGTTCTCAAAGTTGATTGTAAAACACATTATATTATATTCAGAAAGAAGAAGACACTTGTGAGTTTGAAAATGTCACATTTATGAAGAATAACAAGAAGTCGACTGACACGTAAAGAGAAATGGCACCATAGGTTTTTATGAACAGAAAGTTTGAAACTTTGTGAGAATAACAGAAACGATTTAAAATCTTCGATTTATTGATTTTTTTTCTTCAGCCGAAGCTGTTTAAATTTAAGTCGAGCCTCGTGCCGGTAAAAAAAAAATATTGATAATTATAAGGCTTCTTTTACATCAAAAACCACATTTCCTTATGAAAAATCTTTCAATACTGTGATTTCTCTTGAGACGGAATTCCGTATTATAAACTTTTGTTGATTTTTTCCACTTAGCAGTGACGTCAAGGACATGAATTAGTGCAAATTGTGAAAAAGTTCCAGCTGATAGCATACGTTTTGGAGGTAGGTCCAATATCTTTTAATGTAATGATGGCTGAATAAACGAATTTCTCGGTGAAAACGCTGAATATGCAACTTCCTCAAGTGTTCTCAAAGTTGATTGTAAAGCACATTATATTATATTGAGAAAGAGGAAGACACTTATGAGGGTGAAAATGTCTCATTTATGAAGAATAACAAGAAGTCGACTGAGACGTAATGAGAAATGGCACCTTAGATTTTTATGAACAGAAAGCTTGAAACATTGTGAGAATCACAGAAACGATTTAAAATCTTCGATTTATTGATTTTTTTTCTTCAACCGAAGCTGTTTAAATTTAAGTCGAGCCTCGTGCCGGTAAAGAAATATATTGATGTTTATAAGGTTTCTGTTACATCAAAAACCACATTTCCTTATAAAAAATCTTTCAATACTGTGATTTCTCTTGAGACGTAATTCCGTATTATAAACTTTTGTTGATTTTTTTCCATTTTGCAGTGACGTCAAGGACATGAATTAGTGCAAATTGTGAAAAAGTTCCGGCTGATAGCATACGTTTTGGAGGTAGGTCCAATCTCTTTTAATCTAATGATATCTGAATAAACGTATTTCTCGGTGAGAACGCTGGATATGCAACTTACTCAGGTGTTCACAAAGTTGATTTTAAAACACATTATATTATATTCAGAACTAAGAAGACACTTGTGAGGGTGATAATGTCACATTTATGAAGGATAACAAGAAGTCGACTGACACGTAAAGAGAACTGGCACCTTAGGTTTTTATGAACAGAAAGTTTGAAACATTGTGAGGATCACCGAAACGATCAAAATCTTTTTTTTTTTTTTTTTCAGCAGAATCTGTTTAAATCTAAGTCGAACCTCGTGTCGGTAAAAAAAAATATTCAATATTAATTTTTCTCTTACATCAAAAACCACATTTCCTTCGGTAAAATCTTTCAATACTGTGATTTCTCTTGAGACGGAATTCTGTTTTATTAACTTTTGTCGATTTTTTTTCCCACTTAGCCGTGACTTTAAGGACATGAAGAAGTACAAATTGTGAAATAGTTCCATCTGATACCATACGTTTTGGAGGTAGGTACAATTTCTTTTAATGTAATGATGGCTGAAAGACGTATTTCTCGGCGAAAACGCTGAATATTTAACTTCCTCAAGTGTTCTCAAAGTTGATTATAAAACACATTATATTATATTCATAACTAAGAAGACAGTTGTGAGGGTGAAAATGTCACATTTATGAAGGATAAGAAGTCGACTGACACGTAAAGAGAGCTGTCACCTTATGTGTTTAAGAACAAAAAGCTTGATACGTTATGAGGTTTATAGAATTTTTTTTTCTCCAGCACAGGCAGTTTCAAATTACGTAAACTTCATGAGGGTAAAAAATAAAATCAATATCATGTTTTCTGTTACATCAAAAACCACATTTTCTTAGGTAAAATCTTTCAAATATGTTATTCCTATTGAGAAGGAATTTGGATAAGCAAATTCTGATTTGTCGTTTTTTTCCCCTTAGGCATGATTTCAAGAACAAGAAGTAGTGGAAATTGTGAAAAGTTCCGGCTGATAGCATTCGTTTTGTAGGAAGGTCCATTCTCTTTTAATCAAATGATGCCTGAATAAGCGTATTTCTCGGCGAGAACGCTGAATATTCAACTTCCTCATGTGTTCTCAAAGTTTATTGTAAAACACATTATATTATATACAGAACTAAAAAAGACTTGTGAAGGTGAAAATGTCACATTTATGAAGGATATCAAGAAGTCGACTGACACGTAAATAGAGCTGGCACTTTAGGTTTTAATGAACAGAAAGCTTGAAACATTGTGAGGATCACCTAAACGATTTAAAATCTTCGATTTATTGATTTTTTTTCTTCAGCAGAAGCTGTTTGAAGTTAAGTCGAGCCTTGTGCCAGTAAAAAAAAATATTCCTAATAAAAAGGTTTCTGATACATCAAAAACCACATTTCCTTATGTAAAATCTATCAATACTCTGATTTCTCTTGAGACGGAATTCTGTATTATTAACTTTTGTCGATTTTATTTCCACTTAGCAGTGACTTCAAGGACATGAAGTAGTGCAAATTGTGAAAAAGTTCCGGCTGATAGCATGCGTTTTGGAGGGAGATCCAATATCTTTTAATCTAATGATGGCTTAATAAACGTATTTCTCGGTGAGAACGCTGATTATGCAACTTCCTCAAGTGTTCTCAAAGTTGATTGTAAAACACATTATATTATATTCAGAAAGAAGAAGACACTTATGAGGGTGAAAATGTCTCATTTATGAAGAATAACAAGAAGTTGACTGACACGTAAAGAGAAATGGCACCTTAGGGTTTTATGAACAGAAATCTTGAAACATTGTGAGAATCACAGAAACGATTTAAAACCTTCGATTTATTGATTTTTTTTTTCTTCAGCCGAAGCTGTTTAAATTTATGTCGAGCCTCGTGCCGGTAAAAAAAAAATATTGATAATTATAAGGTTTCAGTTACATCAAAAACCAAATTTCCTTATGAAAAATCTTTCAATACTGTGATTTCTCTTGAGACGGAATTCCGTATTATAAACTTTTGTTGACTTTTTTCCACTTAGCAGTGACGTCAAGGACATGAATTAGTGCAAATTGTGAAAAAGTTCCGGCTGATAGCATACGTTTTGGAGGTAGGTCCAATCTCTTTTAATCTAATGACATCTGAATAAACGTATTTCTCGGTGAAAACGCTGAATATGCAACTTCCTCAAGTGTTCACAAAGTTGATTGTCTATCTATCTATCTATATACCTAGGCTGCTTCCCCCAAGAAAAGGGAGGTAGCCGAGACAGGTCAACACACTACCAATTTACTCATCCACTCACACACATTCATTCGCATCTTAGCCCCAAAGGGGAGAAGGGGCAGATCCTCACCGCACCACACCGCACGAGGGTCAACCACGCAGTGCAGTCAGTGACATCCGCAGCAGGGCCGGACAGCAAAGCTGGTTTACCCCTGCCACATCATAATGGATCCAGCCCCTTACCTGCACCTGTCCTGATCAGCTGATCAGACAAAATGCAGGAGAATATCCTCTCAGGGCTGCGTCATCATTTATTCATTCACAATTTCTCTCCATTCATTTCTATCACGCACAGCCACTCTTCCTTGCTCAACAGACAACCTTCTCGCATCCAACGCTCTCTTCACACTGTCCATCCATCCTATTCGTGGTCTTCCTCTCAGCCTTACGCCTCTCACATCAGATCTAGTTATCTTTTTCACCAATCGCTCATCATCCATTCTCTCCATATGCCCAAACCATCGCAACACCCTCTGTTCAACTCGATCAGCCATCTCCCGAACAATTCCAGTTCTCCTTCGCACTTCATCATTTCTCACTCGACCCATACGCGTCCATCCACACATACTCCTCAGACACCTCATCTCCATTACATTCAATCTTTTCCTCTCTGCTACACCTATATTCCATGTTTCAGCCCCATATAATGCAGTCGGTACCACAACACCCTCATACAGCCTTCTCTTTACATCCATTCTGAGCGAACGACATCCAAACACTTTTTTCATTCCTCCTAGCACCTTTCCAACTTCATTCATTCTAAACTTCACTTCTGCATCTATTCTTCTATTGTAAAACACATTATATTATTTTCAGAACTAAGAAGACAGTTGCGAGGGTGATAATGTCACATTTATGAAGGATAACTAGAAGTCGACTGACACGTAAAGAGAAATGGCACCTTAGGTTTTAATGAACAGAATGTTTGAAACATTGTGAGGACCACCGAAACGATTAAGATCTTTTCATTTTTTTTTTTCAGCATAAGCTGTTTAAATCTAAGTCGAACCTCGTGTCGGTAAAAAAAAAAAAATATTCAATATTAGTTTTTCTCTTACATCAAAAACCACATTTCCGTCGGTAAAATCTTTCAATACTGTGATTTCTCTTGAGACGGAATTCTGCTTTATTAACTTTTGTCGATTTTTTTCCACTTTGCCGTGACTTTAACGAAATGAAGTAGTACAAATTGTGAAATAGTTCCATCTGATACCGTACGTTTTGCAGGTAGGTACAATTTCTTTTAATCTAATGATGGCTGAAAAAGCGTATTTCTCGGCGAAAACGCTGAATATTTAACTTCCTCAAGTGTTCTCAAAGTTGATTATAAAACACAGTATATTATATTCAGAACTAAGAAGACAGTTGTGAGGGTGAAAATGTCACATTTATGAAGGATAAGAAGTCGACTGACACGTAAAGAGAGCTGGCACCTTATGTGTTTAAGAACAAAAAGCTTGATACATTGTGAGACTCATAGAATTTTTTTTTCTCCAGCACAGGCAGTTTCAAATTACGTAAACTTCATGTGGGTAAAAAGAAAATTAATATCAAGGTTTCTGTTACACCAATAAACACATTTTCTTAGGTAAAATCTTTCAATTATGTTATTCCTATTGAGAAGGAATTTGGATAAGCAAATTCTGATTTGTCGTTTTTTTTTCCCTTGGCCATGATTTCAAGAACAAGAAGTAGAGGAAATTGTGAAAAGTTCCGGCTGATAGCATCCGTTTTGTAGGAAGGTCCATTCTCTTTTAATCCAATGCTGCCTGAATAAGCGTATTTCTAGCCGATAACGCTGAATATTCAACTTCCTCATGTGTTGTCAAAGTTGATTGTAAACCACATTATATTATATACAGAACTAAAAAAGACTTGTGAAGGTGAAAATGTCAAATTTATGAAGGATGACAAGAAGTCGACTGACACGAAAAGAGAGCTGGCACCTTAGGTTTTTATGGACAGAAAGCTTGAAACATTGTGAGGATCTCCGAAACGATTTAAAATCTTTGATTTATTGATTTTTTTTTCTTCAGCAGAAGCTGTCTAAATTTATGTCGAGCCTTGTGCCGGTAAAAAAAAAAATATTCACAATTATAAGGTTTCTGTTGCATCAAAAACCACATTTCCTTAGGTAAAATCTTTCAATACTGTGATTTCTCTTGAGACGGAATTCTGTATTATTAACTTTTGTCGATTTTTTTTTTCACTTAGCAGAGACTTCAAGGACATGAAGTAGTGCAAATTGTGAAAAAGTTCCTGCTGATAGCATACGTTTTCGAGGTAGGTCCAATCTCTTTTAATCTAATGATGGCTGAATAAACGTATTTCTCGGTTAAAACTCTGAATTTGCAACTTCAAGTGTTCTCAAAGGTGATTGTTAAACACATTATATTATATTCAGAAAAAAGACACTAGTGAGGGTGAAAATATCACATTTATGAAGGATAACAAGAAGTCGATTGACACGTAAAGAACACTGGCACCTTAGGTTTTTATGAACAGAAAGCTTGAAACATTATGAGGATCACAGAAACGATTTAAAATCTTCGATTTATTTTTATTTCTTTTTCAGCAGAAGCTGTTTAAATTTAAGTCGAGCCTCGTGTCGGTAAAAAAAAAAATATTCAGTACTAAGGTTTCTGTTACATCAAAAACGACATTTCCTTAGGTAAAATCTTTGAATTCTGTGATTTCTCTTGAGACGGAATTCGGTTTTATTATCTTTTGTCGATTTTTTTTCCACTTAGCCGGGACTTTAAGGACATGAAGTAGTGCAAATTGTGAAACAGTTACCTGTTATACCATACGTTTTGGAGGTAGGTTCAATTTCTTTTAATCTAATGATGCCTGAATAAGCGTATTTCTCGGCGAAAACGCTGAATATATAACTGCCTCAACTGTTCTTAATGTTGATTGTAAAACTCATTATATTATATACAGAACTAAGAAGACAGTTGTGAGGGTGATAATGTTACATTTATTAAGGATAACAAAAAGTCGACTGACACTTAAAAAGAGCTGGCACCTTATGTTTTTAAGAACAAAAAGCTTGAAACTTTGTGAGGATGATCGAAACCATTATTTTTTTTTCTCCATCACAAGTAGTTTAAAATCACGTCGAGCGTATTGGGGAGAAAAAAAAAACACAAAATCTATGTTTCTGTTACACCAAAAACCACATTTCCTTAGGTAAAATCTTTCAATTCTGTGAGTCCTTTTTAGATGGAATTTTGGATTATCAACTTCTGATTTGTCGTTTTTTTTTTTTTTTCACTTTAGCCATGATTTCAAGGACAAGAAGTAGTGTAAATTGTGAAAAGTTCCGGCTGATAGCATTCGTTTTGTAGGTAAGTCCATTCTCTTTTTATCAAATGATTGCTTAATAACCGTATTTCTCGACGAAAAAGCTGAATATGGAACTTTCTCAAGTGTTCTCAAAGTTGACTGTAAAACATTATATATTCAGAACTAAGAAGACACTTGTGAAGGTGAAAATGTCACATTTATGAAGGATAACAAGAAGTCGACTGACACGAAAAGAGAGCTGGCACCTTAGGTTTTTGTGAACAGAAATCTTGAAACATTGTGAGGATCAACGAAACGATTTAAAATCTTCGATTCATTTATTTTTATTTTTCAGCAGAAGCTTTTTAAATTTAAGTCGAGCTTTTTGGCGATAAAAAAAAAAATCCCTATTAAGGTTTCTGTTACATCAAAAACCACGTTTCCTTAGGTATAATCTTTCAATACTGTGACTTCTCTTGAGACGGAATTCTGTATTATTAACTTTGTCGATTTTTCTTTCCACATACCCGTGACTTCAAGGACATGAAGTAGTGCAATTTGTGAAGTAGTTCCGGCTGATAGCATACGTTTTGGAGGTAGGTCCAATCGCTTTTAAACTAATGTTGGCTGAATAAACGTATTTCTCGGTGAAAACGCTGAATATGCAACTTCCTCATGTGTTCTAAAAGCTGATTGTAAAACACATTATATTATATTTAGAACTAAGAAGACACTTGTGAGGGTGATAATGTCACATTTATGAAGGATAACAAGAAGTCGACTGACACGTAAAGAGGACTGACACCTTAGGTTTTTATGAACAGAAAGCTTGAAACATTGTGAGGATCACCGAAACGATTAAAATCTTCAATTTATTTTATTTTTTTTCAAAAGAAGCTGTTTAAATTTAAGCTGAGCGTCGCGTCGGTAGAAAAAAAAATATTCAATATTAAGCTTTCTGTTACATCAAACACCACATTTCCTTCGGTAAAATCTTTCAATACTGTGATTTCTCTTGAGACGGAATTCTGTTTTATTAACTTTTGTCGATTTTTTTCCACTTTGCTGTGACTTCAAGGACATGAAGAAGTAGAAATTGTGAAATAGTTCCATCTGATACTATTCGTTTTGGAGGTAGGTCCAATTTCTTTTAATCTAATGATGGCTGAATAAACGTATTTCTCGGCGAAATCGGTGAATATTTAATTTCCTCAAGTGTTCTCAAAGTTGATTGTAAAACACCTTATATTATATTCAGAACTAAGAAAGTTGTGAGGGTGAAAATGTCACATTTATGAAGGATAACAAGAAGTCGACTGACACGTAAAGAGAGCTGGCACCTTATGATTTTAAGAACAAAAAGCTTGATACACTGTGAGGATCATCGAAACAATTTTTTTTTTCTCCAGCACAAGCAGTTTAAAATTACGTCGAGCCTCATGGGGGTAAAAAATAAAAAAATAAAAATGAAAATATTCATAATATCAAGGTCTCTGTTACACCAAAAATCACATATCCTTATGTAAAATCTATCAAATCTGTGATTCCTCTTGAGAAGGAATTTTGGATTATCAACTTCTGATTTGTCGTTTTTTTCCGCTTAGCCATGATTTCAAGAACAAGAAGTAGTGCAAATAGTGAAAAAGTTCCTGCTGATAGCATCCGTTTTGTAGGTAAGTCCATTCTCTTTTAATCAAATGATGCCTGAAAAAACGTATCTCTCGGCGAAAACGCTGAATATCCAGCTTCCTTAATTGTTCTCAACGTTGATTGTAAAAGACATTATATTATATTCAGAACTAAGAAGACACTTGTGAGGGTGAAAATGTCATCTTTATGAAGGATAACAAGAAGTCGACTGGCACGTAAAGAGCAATGGCACCATAGGTTTTTATGAACAAAAAGCTAGAAACATTGAGGATCACCGAAACGATTTAAAATATTCGATTTATTTATTTTTTTCTTCAGCAGCTGTTTAAATTTATGTCGAGAATCGTGTAGGGGAAAAAATATTAACAATATCAAGGTTTCTGTTACATCAAACAACACGTTTCATTAGATAAAATCTTTCAATACTGTGATTTCTCTTGAGACGGACATGAAGTAGTGCAAGGACATGAAGTAGTGCAAATTGTGAAATAGTTCCGGCTGATAGCATACGTTTTGGAGGTAGGTCAAATCTCTTTAAATCTAATGATGGCAGAATAAGCGTATTTCTCGGCGAAAACGCTGAATGTGTAAGTTCCTCAAGTATACTCAAGGTTGATTATAAAACACATTATATTATATTCAGAACTAACAAGACAGTTGTGAGGGTGAAAATGTCACATTTATGAAGGATGGCATGAAGTCGACTGACACGTAAAGAGAGCTGGCACCTAATGTTTTTAAGAACAAAAAGCTTGATACATTGTGGGGATTAAAAAAAAAAAAACATTTTTTTCTCCAGTACAAGCAGTTTAAAATTACGTAAACCTCATGGGGGTAAAAAAAAAAAAATCAATATCAAGGTTTCTGTTACACCAAAAACCACATTTTCTTAGTAAAATCTTTCAATTATGATTCCTGTTGAGAAGGAATTTGGATAAGCAAATTCTGATTTGTCGTTTTTTTCCCCGTAGCCATGATTTCAATTACAAGAAGTAATGCAAATTGTGAAAAAGTTCCGGCTGACAGCATCTGTTTTGAAGGTAGGTACACTCTCTTTTAATCAAATGATGCCTGAATAAGTGTTTTTCTAGCCGATAAACACATATTATTTACAGAATTAAAAAAGACTTGTGAAGGTGAAAATGTCACATTTATGAAGGATAACAAGAAGTCGACTGACACTTAAAGATAACTGGCACCTTAGGTTTTTATGAACAGAAAGATTGAAACATTGTGAGGATCACCGAAACGATTTAAAATCATCGATTTATTGATTTTTTTTTCTTCAGCAGAAGCTGTTTAAATTTAAGTCGAGCCTCGTGCCGTAAAAAAAAAAAAAATCACAATTATAAGGTTTCTGTTACATCAAAAACCACATTTCCTTAGTAAAATCTTTCAATACTGCGATTTCTCTTGAGACGGAATTCTGTATTATTAACTTTTGTCGATTTTTTTTTTCACTTAGCAGTGACTTCGACATGAAGTAGTGCAAATTGTGAAAAAGTTCCAGCTGATAGCATACGTTTTGGAGGTAGTTCCAATATCTTTTAATCTAATGATTGCTGAATAAACGTCTTTCTCGGTGAAAACACTGAATATGCAACTTCAAGTGTTTTTAAAGTTGATTGTAAAACACATTATATTATATTCAGAGAGAAGAAGACACTTATGAGGGTGAAAATGTCTCATTTATGAAGAATAACAAGAAGTCGACTGACACGTAAAGATAAATGGCACCTTTGGTTTTTATGAACAGAAAGCTTGAAACATTGTGAGAATCACAGAAACGATTTAAAATCTTCGGTTTGTTGATTTTTTTTTCTTCAGCCGAAGCTATTTAAATTTAAGTCGAGCCTCGTGCCGGTAAAAAAATATATTGATAATTATAAGGTTTCTGTTACATAAAAAACCAGATTTCCTTATAAAAAATCTTTCAATACTGTGATTTCTCTTGAGACGGAATTCCGTATTATAAACTTTTGTTGATTTTTTTCCTTTTTGCAGTGACGTCAAGGACATGAATTAGTGCAAATTGTGAAAAAGTTCCGGCTGATAGAATACGTCTTGGAGGTAGGTCCAATCTCTTTTAATCTAATGATGGCTGAATAAACGTATTTCTCGGTGAAAATGCTGAATATGCAACTTCCTCAGGTGTTCACAAAGTTAATTGTAAAACACATTAGATTATATTCAGAAAAATGAAGACATTTGTGAGGGTGATAATGTCACATTTATGAAGGATAACAAGAAGTCGACTGACACGTAAAGAAACTGGCACCTTAGGTTTTTATGACCAGAAAGCTTGAAACATTGTGAGGATCACCGAAACGATTAAAATCTTATTTTTTTTCAGCAGAAGCTGTTTAAATCTAAGTCGAACCACGTGTCGGTAAAAAAAAAAATATTCAATATTAATTTTTCTGTTACATCAAAAACCACATTTCCTTCGGTAAAATCTTTCAATACTGTGATTTCTCTTGAGATGGAATTCTGTTTTACTAACATTTGTCGATTTTTTTTCCACTTAGCCGTGACTTTAAGGACATGAGAAAGTACAAATTGTGAAATAGTTCCATCCCATACCATACGTTTTGGAGGTAGGTCCAATTTCTTTTAATCTAATGATGGCTGATAAAGCGTATTTCTCGGCGAGAACGCTGAATATTTAACTTCCTCAAGTGTTCTCAAAGTTGATTATAAAACACAGTATATTATATTCAGAACTAAGAAGATAGTTGTGAGGGTGAAAATGTCACATTTATGAAGGATAAGAAGTCGACTGACACGTAAAGAGAGCTGGCACCTTATGTGTTTAAGAACGAAAAGCTTGATACATTGTGTGGTTCATAGAATTTTTTTTTTCTCCAGCACAGGCAGTTTCAAATTACGTAAACTTCATGGGGGTAAAAAGAAAATCAATATGAAGGTTTCTGTTACATCAAAAACCACATTTACTTAGGTAAAATCTTTCAAATATGTTATTCCTATTGAGATGGAATTTGGGTAAGCAAATTCTGATTTGTCGTTTTTTCCCCTTTGCCATGATTTCAAGAACAAGAAGTAGTGCAAATTGTGAAAAAGTTCCGGCTGATAGCGTCCGTTTTGTAGGAAGGTCCATTCTCTTTTAATCAAATGATGCCTGAATAAGCGTATTTCTCGGCGAAAACGCTGAATATTCATCTTCCTCATGTGTTCTCAAAGTTTATTGTAAAACACATTATATTATATACAGAACTAAAAAAGACTTGTGAAGGTGAAAATGTCACATTTATGAAGGATATNTTTTTTTTCCCTTGGCCATGATTTCAAGAACAAGAAGTAGTGCATATTGTGAAAATTTCCGGCTGATAGCATCCGTTTTGTAGGAAGGTCCATTCTCTTTTAATCAAATGATGCCTGAATAAGAGTATTTCTAGCCGAAAACGCTGAATATTCAACTTCCTCATGTGTTCTCAAAGTTTATTGTAAAACACATTATATTATATACAGAACTAAAAAAGACTTGTGAAGGTGAAAATGTCACATTTATGAAGAAGTCGACTGACACGTAAATAGAGCTGGCACTTTAGGTTTTAATGAATAGAAAGCTTGAAACATTGTGAGGATCACCTAAACGATTTAAAATCTTCGATTTATTGATTTTTTTTTTCTTCAGCATAAGCTGTTTGAAGTTAAGTCGAGCCTTGTGCCAGTAAAAAAAAATATTCATAATAATAAGGTTTCTGATCCATCAAAAACCACATTTACTTATGTAAAATCTATCAATACTCTGATTTCTCTTGAGACGGAATTCTGTATTATTAACTTTTGTCGATTTTATTTCCACTTAGCAGTGACTTCAAGGACATGAAGTAGTGCAAATTGTGAAAAAGTTCCGGCTGATAGCATACGTTTTGGAGGTAGATCCAATATCTTTTAATCTAATGATGGCTGAATAAACGTATTTCTCGGTGAGAACGCTGAATATGCAACTTCCTCAAGTGTTCTCAGAGTTGATTGTAAAACACATTATATTATATTCAGAAAGAAGAAGACACGTATGAGGGTGAAAATGTCTCATTTATGAAGAATAACAAGAAGTCGACTGACACGTAAAGAGAAATGGCACCTTAGGTTTTTATGAACAGAAAGCTTGAAACTTTGTGAGAATCACAGAAACGATTTAAAATCTTCGATTAATTGATTTTTTTTCATCAGCCGAAGCTGTTTAAATTTAAGTCGAGCCTCGTGTCGGTAAAAAAAAAAAATATATTGATAATTATAAGGTTTCTGTTACATCAAAAACCACATTTCCTTATGAAAAATCTTTCAATACTGTGATTTGTCTTGAGACGGAATTCCGTATTATAAACTTTTGTTTATTTTTTCCACTTAGCAGTGACGTCAATGACATGAATTAGTGCAAATTGTGAAAAAGGTCCGGCTGATAGAATACGTTTTGGAGGTAGGTCCAATCTCTTTTAATCTAATATCTGAATAAACATCTTTCTCGGTGAAAACGCTGAATATGCAACTTCC
>JAGKTI010013409.1:0-10324 GCA_018397915.1 Birgus latro
GACGCACAAGGCATTCATACTAATGACGACAAAACTAAGGCGATCATCAATTTCCGAGAACCTACCACTACCGATGCCATCAGAAGTTTCCTAGGCCTAAGTGGTTACTATCGCGGATTCATTAAAGAATATGCAAAGATCGCCGCTCCTCTAACCCACTTACTAAGGAAGAATGTATCCTTTGTATGGACTAAGGATCAGTCCCAGGCTTTCCAAGAGCTAAAGAAAGCTCTTGTCAATGCCCCAATTTTAGCATTCCCTGATTATTCCAAACCCTTTCTTCTATGCACAGACCCCTCAGGCGCAGGACTTGGTGCAGTTTTAATGCAACTGGATCAAGCATCCAGGAAGCGTGTAATAGCGTATGCTAGTCGCGCACTTACCACCGCTGAATGTAATTACATGTCACCGATTTAGAAGCTTTGGCAGTCGTCTGGTCCTTGAAACATTTCAGAGACATAGTATATGGTTATCCAGTGCATATCCAGACAGACCACCTTCATCTATGTGATTTGTTTAAGGGACGCAACCTCACCGGTAGGTTAGCTAGATGGTCCATCACCATCCAGGACTTCAATCCAACTTTTCAGTATGTCCCAGGAAAATCGAATGTAGTCGCAGACGCCCTCTCACGTCATGTAGCCGCACCTGTCACGTCCCTGTAGCCCAAGACTCAGCGCAAAGATTCCATGTAGTCCCAAGTAGTTTATTTCCTCGAATCAGGATATGCCTCAGCCATACCTACTCTACCAGTACCACTAGATGAGTTCATACTAAAAGATGGTCTCTTGTACAGAAAAACATTCCTTACAGGGAAGGATTTGCCCAACAGAGAAGTACACCAACTCGTCCCTACTGACCTGATATCTGCGCTCCTTCACATCGTTCATGATACGCCTCATGCATCCCATCCAGGTAAAGATCATTGCTAGTGCCAAGCACGTCTCGAGTACTATTGGCCAACCATGCGTCGTGATATCAATGTGCACTGTGACTCTTGCATCTCGTGCCACCGCCACAAAGGTTCCACCAGCTTACCTGCACCGCTCTTACAATACCCAATCCCGTCACGCCCATGGGAAACAGTGTCCATCGATCTTCTAAAACTCCCTCTTACAGAATCAGGCACAGAGTATTTGTTTGTAGCAGTCGACCACTTCTCACGCTACTGTGTCCTTGTACCCGTCTCAGATAAGACCGCAAAGAGTGTTGCATGTGCTTTCGTAGATAACGTAATTTACCCGTTTAGTACTCCACATACCATCCTCACTGACAATGGTACTGAGTTCAACAATAGCCTCCTGGAGATCTGTCGCCACTTTAACCCGCCCAGTCCCTACAGGTTTTTTACCCAGCCTACCCCCAGATCCTGACTGATTTTCGACTTTTTGTTTTTTGGCTGAAACCTTCGCTTTTGGTGAGAAACATCGAAAATTCATAGAGAAATCGCGATCCTGAGGTAAAAAAAATGTTGATACAGGTGTCACTCAACCTTACATTTTCCTTCTCTTCCAGGATACCTGGCTAAAGAAAACGAACTTTGGAAGGGTTAACTAATTCAAGCCACTTTAAATTACGTATTTATTTCATTTATTTGGTACGAATTTATGTGAAGTACGAGTCTATGTTGGTTTTCACACAATAATATAGACGTTTATAAGCAATGTTCACTCACCCAAAACCTCAATATATGGGACCTTCCTTTACGACATTACCACCTCATCACTTCTGTTTGTTTCTACCTCTAGCTTCTTTGCTTCTTTATCCTCCACCTCAGGAATCACTTTCACCGTGAATTTCATCATTGGAGAGACCATGGGGCAACATACCTTTACTGCTAACAGGTGAATTGCCCAGTGTGTGGGGGGGAGGGGGAAGGGGGGTTAGGTGGGTCCAGGCAGTATCCCCACTTGACAGCAGGTAGAGGAAGGTCTCCCACATATGCCTACCAAAAATCACCCTCGAATGTTGAAAAATGTGCACACAATGGGCCTTGCAATTGCGTGACGTACGATGCATGTCGCTGGGTCTGTCCGCGAAAAAAAAAGTAGCGACGTGCATCGTACGTCAATGGGACTCGACGGGTTAAAATTAATAAATGCAATGTCATACCTAACCATCCAGCTTCGAATGGCCTTGTAGAGTGCCACAATACAAAAATCTTAGAGTGCCTCAGACACCTTTTCTCCCATAGTTTGTCACGGAATGGCTGGATTCCCCAAGTGGCATCCTCAATCAATAGCTCCATCAACGCTTCCACTGGCCAATCTCCCTTCTTTGTCCTCTTTGGTTTTGACAAACACCCGCCATACACCCTGTTATCCTCAAAGCCAGACCCCATCTATAACATGAATGATTATGTCAAAGTAAAATTGGCCAACATCCAATCTCACTTCATCTAAGGAGGACATGATGCAACGCCAACATAAATCTGCCTCTCCTATCACTATCAACGTCAGTGATCTAGTCTTTGCTCATTCCCATACGCGTAGCTCTAAATTGGATGACAGATTTACCGGCCCCCATCGCATACTGAATAAACAAGCCAACAAGTTCCACATCCAAGACCTCTCCACTACAGACACTAAGTGGGTCCATACTGACGATCTAAAACGTGCTCCACGGGGCCTAGTGTTGGAAGAATCACTTGCACAACTTACTGCTCTCCCTCCTACTCCACAAATCCCTCAATCTATCCCATCTCCACCTATCCATCAGTCTCCTTCATCTCCACCTATCCATTAGTCTCCATCTCCACCTACACCTACTCATTCATCAACCAATCAGTATCGATCCAAACTGTGTTCCGCCAATCAACCTCTCCAGGAACTCTCCCTTCTCACCTAATCTTCTAGGTATGATGTTAGCGGTCTACCTGCTGGCAGTGCTGACCCTCCTAGGGTCTGGGTCGGGTGAGGACGATGGTGGAGTACGTCCCGGGGCCTTGGTCTGCTCAGGAGGCGAGGTAATGCTCATTGAGGATGTAGTCTCCCTGCGCTACGATCTTCCACCCCTGGCCGAGGTAGCCATCGCCCTCCCTCCCTACGCGCACCAGCTCCACAAAATCAAGACCCACCTCACAGCCCTCATGGGGAAACACAACCCAAATCAGTATTTATATCATCTTTTCCTCTCACTCTCCTGGCAGTTGCAGTACATCTCTTGTAAATTCACTGAGCTCAATGACACATTCTCCATTCAGCCACCCATAGGTAGCTCCCGTGTGAAACGACGTCTCTTTGACCTCGGAGGTGAGATTCTAAGCGGCTTGTTTGGTGTCGCTACAGCCCGTGACCTTTCCGGCTTTAAATCTGACCTAGCTCATTTAGCTTCCGCCCTAGCGTCTCAACGCCGAGTCATCCAGGTCCAACACTCTATGTTACAGAAGATTACAACCCACCTAAATGTAGTAACTTACTCTCTGAACAACTTCACCGACATCTTAAAACAACCCCTCTCCAATCCCAATGTTCTTTCTCAGTTCTTTTATCTCAAACTCAACATGGATAATCTCCAACTAGCCATTGACTCTTTATTCTCTCAAGTCACTACCTTGGTTCGTATCTTAGTCGATGCTATTAATGGACGTGTCAATGCAGACTTAGTACCTATCTCAGCTCTCTGCTCTGTATTAGCATGGGCTCACTCTACTTTCGGTTTATCCCAAGTACTCCCCTACTCCTCTCTCGAATATTACTATCCAGTTCTTGAGGCCACTCTTCTCACCAAATATGTGGCCGTCCTTATCCCTCTACGTTCTGACATCACCTTCATCCTTTTCCACATCATTCCCTTCCCCTTCCGATACAACAACTCCTTACTGCAAGTCTCTGTTCCTTCAGAATATTTCCTCCTATCTCATGACCATCTTTCAGTTGCCTTCCTTTCTATCACCGACCTCCAGCAGTGTTCCTTCCTCACCCCTACCTCTCGTCTCTGTGCTGCCCACCTTTTCGCTATCTTCCCTAGCAGCGCTACACCCTGTGAGTCTGCTTTAGTTCGTAACCATTCCACATACTCGTCCTGTTCCTTTGTTCCAGCTCCTGTACTCCCAGTCCACCATGCTCACCTCAACCACGTCCAGTACTTCTTCTTTACTGTTCCCATCTCTGTCACCATCATGTGTCCTGGTACTTCGGTCCATTCCGTACCTGCTAGTGGTCTCTACAAAGCACCGGACTATTGTACCATCAAATCATAGTCAGTCATCACTTATGCCACTCGCTATCACCAATCAGTCCGTAAACACTCCTATGACATCTTCCAACCAATTGACATGCCTTCCAACCTGCCATCTACTAACATTACCGTTATCTCCCCCAAGATGCGTTTGCTAACATTCCTCAATGACAGTGACTTCATTATGGATCAATTTCCTCTGGCCCTCAGCCGTTCATGGGTTCATCGAACTGTTGTGTTTCCCCCTGTGGTCATCTCTTTCATAGGTTTTCTCCTCGTCCTCTGAGCAGTGCATTGTTGTGTCCGGAAAATGGAACACAGACTACAGGAAATCAGAATTGCTACTGGCATAGTACGCCCTACCCAGGATTAAGTGCCCTAGCATTCAGTGACTACCTATGCCACCTGATAAGTTGCATAAACTGTGGACAGAAAAAGTACCACCACCAAATGTTGACCTATCTCTGATACAGTAATGTGACCTATAGAAACTAACATAGAAAAAAAAAATGAAAGACATGTGTACCCTATTTCACAAGAGTGATCTACAGTACTTATATAGCTATAAGAACATGCGTGAATGCATACTTTATTTACTCCTTGTATTATATATCAACATGACTCTCTTATATCAATATACCTCCCCTTGTAACAATGTATATCCCTAGTTTCCATCCCCTTGACATGGCCATGTCCTCCCTCCGACCCCTGTATCATACTTACTCCCTCCCATCCCCTGTATCATAATCCCTCCCTCCTTCCCCTATATCATAATCCCTCCCTCCTTCCCCTGTATCATACTCCCTACTTGTACAAATCTCACGCCTACATTAGACATATGAACCACCCCATATAACTCCTCTCTAGTGTCAGGAGACACCATCTCAACCACCCGGTGGAGTATTGTACCATTCCTCTTATATGTGTATGTATATATGCCCTCACTGTATGCCCCCACTATATGCCCTCACTGTGTGCCCCCACTGTATCCTAGAACTGCAGACGTAAGCAGCGTTCCCAGGCTAGCCAGCCAACTCGAACCACATGTAACAGGCAGTCGAGGGCTAACATCTACTGAGGCTACACCTCATGTCTGTGCTCCAAAATTAAAGGCCGTAAATAGCAACTCCAGGACTTTCCTTCAGCTATTAAGAGAGGGGTATTACACAAAGGTCTTGTAAGAATGTTCTATATACTGTATGTCAATTTATGCTTAGTATGTAATATAAAACTTTAAGCTTGATTTTATTTTTCTTTTGACTATTTATAAACTAATTGTCATTTATTTAATGAATTTGCATTCTTCGAGGGGTTTTCCCACACTTATGTTGTACAACATCATGGTTTCGTGGCAGCCAAATTGTAAGGTCACATTAAAAATCGGGGATACCAAATTACAGCAATCAGAGTTGAGAATAAATCAGAACAATTTTGGCTCTTCACCAGTGTTACCAGAGACAAGGTTGTGAAACACTTTGAAACAAATAACGACAATGTGGTTTTTGGAACAAATACCTTGATTTTCAAAAGGCCTTCAGCAAAGTTCCACATAAAAGGTCCCTTCAGAATCTTTAGGCGCATGGATTCAGTGGATCGAGAATTGGTTCCTCGGATGAAAGCAAAGAGTAATAATAAATGGAAAAGGATAAGACTGGACAGAACATTACAACTGGAGTGCCAAAGTGTTAGGTCCTATTATTTTTAACCTCTACATGCTGGACGTAAGAAAATTACGTCGCCCACTCCTCCCTACAGGGGATATCCGTGATTCTGGAAAAAATACTCTTACTTCAAACCTTAATATCTGCCAAGCTATAAAAGCTAAAGTTAAAAAAATTAAAGATACATAAGACTCATCAACTCTTCCTCTTTCAAATGAAAGTATCCCCGCATCTCCAAATGGTCCCATTGATGAGTAAGGATAAGTTAAAGGTGACTGATTTTCCGTGTTTGTGCGGGCTTATCCGAGCATGCGGCACTGCCAGTAACCTTGGACTTACTGGCGGGTGTTGGCACCACTGACCAGAGTGATGATTGTAACACTGCTTGGCCTTCCTTCGGAAAATCCGAGAATTTCCCCACTCAATCTTTAACTTTTCTTTACCCACCGTTGTAAGGATGAGTCCTCATCCTGCTTGGTGGCTCCCCATAGGGTTTTCCGCCCATTTCATGGCACCACTATGCCCCATAGGTGCGTGGGAGAAGAATAGCTCCTTGATTTTCTGTACTCACTTCTTGCATCAATTATAATAATTTCCCTCCACTACGGCACTTATATTTGCACGTGACATCATGATTATGGGTAATTGCACTTTGAGAAGTAATTGCTCCGGCTGTTTCATGCAGTATGGATGAGTATGATATAGTTAATTGCATTAAAATTGTGACTAATTACTCACCATTATTTTCTGAGTAACGAGAGAAAAACAGTAACACTTATTGCAATGCACTTGTAAAACTTATTATAAAACACTTATTTCATAACACTTACTAGATATAACTTATATCTTACATTTCACTTATGTATTAAAAAAAAAAAAACACTTGTGCATACATGTTTACTATTTACAATTTCCCTCACACCTATGGGGTCGATGATGCAATCAGCCCCGTGTGTGGGGGAGGGGGGATCGGAATCAGACGAGGAGGATGAGGAAGACATCACTCTACACTCTACCATTGCCGTTTACTGACTGAGCTGTGAGTCAAGGGGTTACCTTGGGTACCTATACTCCATTTCACCGAGTCTGGCACCATCTCTGATGTCCTCAACGCCTGTACTGTTGATGTAAATCCTCTGTACTAGGTAAGCCGCTATGTATTACCTTGAGAACCAATATATAAAGGCAATACAGAGAGATATATCCGGTACTGAGGACCTTTATCAGTGCTACAGGTGTTGACGACATCACTGATGGTGCCAGACTAGGTGAAATGGAGTATAGCTACCCTATAGTTGTCATAGGAAATGGTCGCAGATTCAAAGGGTGGCGGGAATACGCTTGCGGCTATGCAGGTCAACTGGCTTTGCTTTGCGCCCAAAATCACGATGGCCATACCTGTCAACCAGAGCGTAGAGGGTTAATATACATTAATGATATTAATGAAGGATTATTTTGTAAGATTTCTAAGTTTGCTGATGATACAAAAACTGGTAACTGAACAGACAGAACACTGTAGAGGCCGGTAGTTCAGAGGTCTTGACGAACTGTTCAATTGGTCCCAAACATGGAAAATGGACTCCAATATTAAGAAATGTAAATGCTAAACAAAGGTAGAAAACACATATGGACCAGTTATAACATTAAGAATGTCCACTTAATAGTGTGAGCAAAGGAAAAGACTTCTATCTATCTATCTATTGCCAGACGCCTTAATCCCGTAAGGGGTGGCCACAAACAAATTGCCTCCATGTCGTTCTGTCCCCCGCCATTTCACTGCCCTGCTCCCAGCTCACACCCCCCTCTCTCATATACCTCTCCACTCCATCCCTCCATCTCATCCTTGGTCTCCCCATCCCTCTCCCCTCCTCCACCTCACTCACATACAATATCCTCGTCAGTCTCTCACTCTACATCCTCTCCACATGGCCAAACCATCTTAATGTGTTCCTCCTAACGCTTCCTGTCACATCCACATCCACACTACAATGCTCCTTCACCTCCTCATTTGTCAGTCCGTCTCTCCATATGACTCCACATACTCCTTTCAAATAACTCATTTCCACTGCTTTCACTCTTGACTTCTGTCCTTCCAATAGGATCCAAGCTTCACTTCCCTATGTTATCACTATGGTATCACAATACTGTCATGTAGCAGTTTTTTCACTTAAATGCTCACTTCTCTGTTTCTTATCACTGCTTTCAAGGAACTAGCAACCTTTCTTCCTTGAAGCACCCTTTCAAGCACTTCACCCTCCAAACTTCCATCCTTAATCATCACACTACCCAAGTACTTAAATGCACTCACATTCTCCATATACTCCCCATCCAATCTCACTGTACATTCACTGACTTCACTTCTCTCGAAGACCGTCACTTTACTCTTCCCTACGTTCACCTTTAGATTCCGTTTCTTACACGCTCTCCCAAACTCATGTACCAATTCTTGCAGCTCCCTTTCGTCTTCACTTAACAACACAGTATCATCTGTAAACAACAGTACAGGGAGTTTCGAAACACTGCCCTCTCTCATTAGGGCCACTCCAGCATCCCCTGCCCTTCCTTGTATCTCTTTTATAATCCATATACAGACTGAACAACCATGGAGACATGACACATCCTTGTTTCAATCTAACCTTCAAATGGAAAAATTCAATCAGTTTACCATCCACATGCACTGCAGCCTTAGCACCCTCATACATACTCTTCACGGTCTTCAACAAATTCCCGTCTACTCCATATATTCTTAATACTTTCCACAATCCTTGTCTATCCACCCTGTCATATGCTTTCTCCAAATCCATGAAGGCTGCATACAATTTTTTTCCCTTCTCTAGAAACTTTTTCACTAAAGATCTGAGAATGAATATCTGAACTACACAACCTCTTCCCTTCCTAAAACCTCCCTTTTCTTCTCCAACTAATTCCTCTGTTATTTCCCTAACTCTGTCAATAAGTATCCTACCATATACTTTTACTATTACACTAGGAAGGCAAAATTATGCCCCTATGATTACCACACACTTCTTTTTCCCCTTTTTCTTTATACAGGGGAATAATTATAGCCGACTTCCAATCCTCCATAACTCTACCTTCCTCCCAGGCCAATCTGCACATCTTCCACATCCATTCTATTACTATCTCTCCCCCACGCTTCAGCATTTCACCACACGCTCCATCAATTCCTGAGGCATTCCCCATTTTAACTTTATTGATTCCACAACTTCCATCCTACTGATTTCTTCCTCTCTTCCCACATCCTTCCTTCTCCCAGCCGTTCCTCAGCCACTTATACTTGCATTGGAAACCAAGCAAACTTTGTACAGAGGCTGTTAAAGAAGCCAATAAATTGACTGGATTCATACGAAGGGCATTTAAACATGCTCGAAAATGCCATCCTCTCTCAAACTATCTAAAGCCAGACACCCTAATCCCATAATGATGGCCACAAATTAATTGCCTCCTTGTCGCCCTGTACCTTGCCATAACCTACCCTCCCCCCAACTCACTCCCCACTCTCATGTACCTCTCCACTCCATCTCTCCATCTTATCCTGAGTCTCCCCCTCCCTCTGCTCCCCCCTCCCCTCACCTCACTCACATACACTGTCCTTGTTAGTCTGTCACTCTCCATCGTCTTCACATGGCCAAACCACATCTGCATCCACACCACAACACTTTTTGTTTTTTTTTATTTCCCCATTTGTCAGTTTGTCTCTCCACATACCTCCACATGCTCATCTCAAATAACACATTTCCATTGCTCACACTCTTGGCTTGTCTTCTTCCAGCAAGGTTCAATCTTCGATTCCATATGTTAGAGATGGTATCATAATACTATCATGCACCGACATTTTGACTTCCGTGCTCACGTCCATTTTTCTTGTCACTGCCTTTCACAAAACCAGCAACCTTTCTTCCCTGTTGTAGCCTTTCAAGCACTTCATTCTCAAAACTTCCGCCCTTACTCATCACACTACCCAGTTACTAAATGCACTCACATTGTCCATTTCCTCATCATTCAGCCTCACTATGCATTGAGTGATTTAATTTTCCTCAAAGACCATAACTTTACTCTTCCTTACAATCACCTTTATATTCTGTTTCCTGCACACTCTCCCATACTTATCCACTAAGTCCTGCAGTTCCCCTTCGTCATCACTTAACAATAAAGTATCATCTGCAAACAACATAACAGGAAGTTTCGAAACGTTGCCCTTTCTCATTAGGGCCGTTCCAACATCCACTGCCCTACCTTGCATCTCTTTTATAACTCCATCCATATACAATAATGAACAACCAAGGAGACATGATACATCCCTTTTTCAATTCACCACTCATATTGAACAATTCACTCAGTTCGCTGTCCACATGCACTGCAGCCCTAGCGCCTTCATGCATTCTCATCGTGGTATCCAACAGCTTCCTGTTTATTCTATGTATTCATAATATTTTACCATATTCCTTGTCTATCCACCCTGTCAT
>JAGKTI010013410.1:0-11827 GCA_018397915.1 Birgus latro
TGTGTGTGTGTGTGTGTGTGTGTGTGTGTGTGTTCTGTGCATTTTTCAACATCATTAATCTTTGTGTGTGTGTGTGTGAATTTCCATGCAAATTTGAACACCATAAACCCCCTAAAACTTCTTTGTATTTATATATATATTTTTTTTCACTATATACCAAATGGGCTCCAGTGCATCGTAGCATGTTAAACCTAAAAACACCTCAAAAAACATCCATTTCTACACTGTGCGATCCGGAAATAACTTGTATGTATGATATTTCTTATGCAACCCGGAATTAACGTGTATGTAAAGGATATCTCTCTTTCACAACCTGGAATTAACGTGTATTTGTAAGGTATCTCACGTAACTCGGAATTAACTTGTATGTATATGGTATCTCTTACACAACCCGGAATAAGCGTGTACGTGAAGGATATCTCCCTTACGCAACCTGGAAATAACATTTGTGTGTGTGTGGTCTCTTACGTAACCCGGAATTAATTTGTATGTATATGGTACACACACCAGAATTAACGTGTATGTATGTATGTGGTATCTCTCTTACGTAACCCGGAATTAATATGTGTATGGGTTATTAGTCCTTCTGGTCGAGTTTTGCATTTTTTCATTTTATTCTTGATTGTACCAGCGATTTTGCTCAAAGTGGTGTTTAGGTGGTGGTGGTGGTGTGGTAGGTGTGGCTGTAGTACTTGTGGTATTAGTGGTTGTGGAGCAGTAACAGTAGTCGTTTAGTAATGATGATAGTAGTTGTAATAGTAGTAGTAGTAGTAGTAGTAGCTGTGGTTGAGGTGGTAGTAATAGTAGTAGGCTGGTAATGATAGCAATAGTAATAGTACCGGTATTAGTAGTAGTGGTTATGGTGGTGGTATAATAGTTGTAGTGGTTGTGATGGTGGTGGTGGTGGTAGTAGAATAGCAGTAGTAGCAGCAGTAGTAGTAGTAGAAATTGTAGCAACCCCAGACTCATCTGAACGTGAACCCAGTAGTCTGTGGGCCAAAGCTGCCCCTTTCCTGCAGTCCACCATCCACCTTTTGGGAGATAGGGAGTTAAGGGTCGTTTGTATAGCCGGGCAGTGGATCCTCTCGGTGAAATCAATGCCACCTCATGAAGGTGTCCCTCTAGAGCACCAAAATCATCAGGTAAGAGCAAAAATAAAATTGGAAAATGACTCGATCCAATCTTTTTTTTTTTTCATTTTCCACAAAAATACGTTGCAGTCCAATATTTGATGAAAACAAAAATTAAATCTTTAATAATCAGGTGTTGTCGCTTTTTTCCAATTTCTGCAAAAAATTTAGTCCAAAATTTGATTACAATAGATATTAAATCTGTGATAATCAGGTGTTATCACATTTTTTCCAATTTCAAAAACTTCCAAAATTTTAAATAAAATAAAATTAATTCTATAATCATTAAGTGTTATCACATTTTTTCCTCTAAAATATGAATCACATTATAATACTTATCCATAATAATTCTCTATAATACATTCTGGGTATAACCTCACTATAATACAACCTGTTGATAACATATAATAGGCCGGTATACTCGCTGGCACAGAGATTACGTAACACCTTTTCCTTGGCGATTTGTTTTGGTTATTACACCTTACTGTCAGACCGAGAGAGAGAAATCTATCTTTCATGTTGTGTCAATATCAACTCTTGTCTTGGTAGGGGTTAGTCTTGCAGTTTGTTTCAGTTAATGTGACTTTTATTATTATTATTATTATTATTATTATTATTATTATTATTTAAAGAGTTATAGTAGCCTGTGTTAAAAAATAATGAATCAAGGTGTCATATGCAGAATAAATCACAGGATGAAATGCGCTAGGAAGTGTCTTATGCCAGTGAGGATACCGCTTGAATTCCTATGATACACATTCTTCAGAAAACATAAAACCTCTTCTAACATCACAACCCTGTCTAACACTCACATGCTAGTATACGCAAACATTTTCACTATTATACAACGTAGATATAACATTCATTTTTATGTGTATATTCTCTTTATCTATATACAAACGTGGCTGTCCTTCCGTTTAAAACTATTATTACACTTGGACACTTTGTTTTGTCGTAAGCTGCCATTGTTTCAGAAAGTTTAGTCCACTTGCCAGTCATAATTTTTGCCCATCCTCTGTTACGACAACTGAGTAGGGTTTTTTTTGAAGAAGAATCTCTTGTCCAGTACTGAGGTGGTACCAGTTTAAATTTCCATTATTTTTTTCTACATTTAATTTTTTTTCTGTATTTTATCGTTTTTCCAAAATGATGAAAGATTTGTTGTCCAGTACTGGATCGAGGTGGTAGTTTAAAAATCCATAATTGTTTTCTGTATTTAATTTGTTTTTTCTTGTGCTTTATTGTTTTTCAAAATTGATGAAAGATTTGTTGTTCAGTGTTGAGGTGGTAGTTTAAATCTCCATTATTTTTTCTGTACTTAATTTGAATTTTCCTGTATTTTACTTGTTTTCATTTCTGCAGTTGTGTCCACCCAATGATTATACAATTGTCTGGAGGATTTTGAAATTGGAGAAAGATTTGTTGTCCAGTCTTGAGGTGGTAGTTTAAATCACCATTATTTTTTTTTCTGTATTTAGTCTGCCTTTTCATGTATTTTTTTTTTTCATTTTGTTTCCTCTGTTGTGCCTAACATCAGATTCTATAACGCTTTGGATGTTTTGAAACTGAAGAAAGCTCTGTTGTCCAGTACTGAGGTGGTAGCTGAAATCCCTGTTATATTTTTCTGTATGTAATTTGTTTTCCCCCGAATTTTATTGGTTGCCCTTCCTCTGTTCATCTTCTATAAAAAAAAAAATGCATAAACATTTGTGATGACACTGTTCTTCATGCAGTTTAAAGAGGCATCTCTACATAGGGAACAGTTTACAGTGATGCAATTACATATGCAGTATAAAAATGCTCCGTTAGACTGCACGAAGAACAATTTAAGGTGATACTATAACTTAAACAGTATAAAAACCAAGACCACTTAAGTACGAAGACCACTTCAGTGCCAAGACCAACCACTTCTACATCTTCTCCATTTCCGTTCTATTGCTAGTCATATATCTTTGCTTCTGATTAGTGCCTTATGGTCTTTGATACTTGGTGCTAGGAATCCATTATCCAAAGCAATTCAATTATATAAAAGCTTGATTAGAGTGTGCCTGGAATAGTTAGCAAGTTTTCAATAACACAGCTCGCAATGACAGTGTGCGTTGACTCAGTTCGACATGATACGGTTCACAGTGACACGGTTACTCATTCAGTCATAATACCCCCAACTCAGTAGCATCTTTGTTCTGTGTGATACCCTGGCTGCAGTTTCATTTCTTTAATTGACACGGGTATTGGCTGAGCAGAAATTATGGCCTTCGAGTGTATGTAGGTTGGTGATGGTATGTGTATTTGATGACTGCATTTTTTATTTTTAACTGTAAGGTCTGCATTGCCCCCAGATTTAAAAATACAATGAATTACATTTTTTTTTTCTGTCAGGTGTGTAGCGGTTCCAGATTTAAAAATACGATGTAATGTGTTACTTTATTGGATTGGGTCTTCTTTGCCCCATTGTGTTTACCTCTAGAAGTGTTGTACAGACTGGCTTTGTAAATTGTCCACTATGTACCCTAATCTGGGGGATGTTCGGGTGCCTCCTTGTCGGGCACACATATTATCTATTCTTAGTTCCTAGTTCACTTCCCTGGCAAACTGTGACACCTATGGACACTTGCAGGTATTATACAGACTGTCTATAATTCTTCAACACTAACATAGCCCAATTTTTCGTCAGTTTCAAGTTTTTTTTGCCTAACTCATTGGCGGAAAAAGATAATGCTGCGAGTTATCCATCCCATAGCCCTTCTTCGTGACTAGTAGGGTATCCTAATATTAATCTCTTGTCAAAACTCGGCGTTAAGTGTGGAGAGATGGCAATTTTAGGCCAGGTTGAAGTGAAAAGAGTACTGTCGTCAGTGGGTTAGGAATGAATGATTAGTTAAACAGGTCCTTCACATGTTTAGTGGATTTTTTTTATCATGGCATAGGATCAGCAGCCAGTTATGATCTTTCCAGCCCGAGCATATTATTATTATTATTATTATTATTATTGTTGTTGCTATTTATTGTTGATATTATTATTATTATTACAGCCACGAAATACACATACTCTTCTACGATACTTATTCCCTAGAACTTCATATGTCATCACTATTTTGGATCTGAGCGAAGTAATTTGTAACAGTTATTTATTCCTAAAAAAAAAAAAAATGAGTGAGCGAAGTAGTCTGTAACACTCATTCATTCCTGGTAAAATAAGGACGAAGAATTTTGGGTTTGAGCAAAGATAATGGGGAAAAAAAGACGAACAGTTTTGGGTCTAAGCGAAGAGAGAGAGAAAAAAAAAGAATTTTGGGTCTGAGCAAAGAGAAGTTAAAAAGAGAGAGAGAGAGAGGAATAATTTTGGGTCTGAGCAAAATAAAGGACGAACAATTTTGGATTAGAGCGAAATATTTTGTAATTAATTCATTCCTATTGACAGAAAGACTAACGATTTTTGGTCTGAGCGAAGGTAAATGAATTTTGGGCCTGAGCGAATGTTAGTGAAAGGATGAATAATTTCAGGTGTGAGCGAAGTACTTTGTAACACAAAATTCATCACTAGTAAAAAGGACGAAGAATTTTGGGTCTGAACGATGATTTTAGGGAATAGCTTACACGAGAGAGAATATTGGGGTCTGAGCAGAGGTAAATGGTAGTAACAGTAATTTATTCCTTACTAGACAGACGAAGAATTTTAGATGAACGATGATTTTAGGGAATGTTTAGGCTATTACCCCTCCTCCCCGAAAGAGATTGTATTTATTTATTTATTTATTGAGAGAGAGAGAGAGAGCGAGGATTTAAGGGAATATTTAAGCCATAGCCCAGAAAGATTATACTAGTTTATAATGTTAGCGAAGATTTTAGGGAATATTTAAACCACAGCCCTGAAAGATTATACTAATTTTGGGTTTGAGCGAAGATTTTTGAGGATATATATGTGCCCTATCCTAAATCACAGACACTATCAATTTTGAGCCTGACCGAAGGATTAGGGATTATTCAGGGCCATTACTCATAAAAGAACCACTGAAACTTTGAGGAGTGACCGAAGATTGATGGGAAATTATATGCCGTAATTTTCCTTAAGCACAAGCACTAATAATTTTGAATGTGATCGAACGTTTATGAAAAATTTTAGACCTTAGTATTAATGGAACGACTTAGAATTTTGGATATGACCGAAGATTTATGGGAATGTCCTAATTATCCTATTTGTGGGAATATTGGTGGGAATATTTGTGAGAAACTTCTGGCTTCTATCCCCATGTGCCAATTTTGAGTGAGCGAATATTAAATTTTGTGGGAATATCTGTATGCCCCATAAGTGTGAAGTTTGAGTGTAAGCGAAAATTTATTGGAAAATCTATTCTTTATCCTTCATATATCAGTTTTTGACAGGAAGGGACATAACAGTGAAATGAGTGATCAAGAGAAGGAACATGTCAGTGAGATGAGTTATGAAGAGAAATGATATATAACAGTGAAATGACTTAGGAAAAGAAATGACAAAGCAGTGAAGTGAGCCATGAAGAGAGGACGGTGTGGCATGACCTGGATTGACACGGCTAATTAAGGGTGACCTCTACACGGAAACAGTATCTGAGGTGAAACAGTGACGAATACAGCATCACTATCCTTTACACCGTTTTGTAATTCATTTTTTTTTATACAAGGAAGAAGGAACTGAGTAACTGACTAGGAGGGTGTATGTGAGTGAAGTGGAGGGAGGGAGGGGGAAACCGAGGATGAGGTGGAGGGATGGAGTTGAGAGGTATATGAGGGAGGGGGGGAGTGAGCTGGGGGGAGGGAAGGCAAATGGTGGGTGACAGAGCGACTTGGAGGCGTTTTGTCTGTGGCCACCCTTTGCGGGATTAGGGCGTCGGGCTATAGATAGATAGATAGACAGATAGATAGATGGAAGAAGAAACCAAAGGCCAGAAGCCCGTAAATTTGTTCCCACCAAGAAGAAAACAAAAACAAAGTAACAGAGCCTATTTCAAGATCCGGTCGCTTCCATGTCGCCCTGTTCCCTTGCCATTTCGCTGCCCTCCCCCCAGCTCACCACCCTCCCCCCCTCTCTCCTATACCTCTCCACTCCATCCGTCCACCTCATCCTCGTTCTTCCTCTTATTTTAAAGCCGTTATTGATAAAGCTTCCTTGTTTGGGGGGACAGAGGTAAAATTATATGTAAGGTGAATAATTGACAGCTTGATAAATTTAACGCTCGAACTTTGAATATCAGGAGATCAGTGCGTTTCAGAAATATCTATCTGTTTATCTATCTGTCTGTCTATCTACGTATTTATATACCTACCTGTTTGTCTATCTATCTATCTATCTATCTATGTCTATCCATCTGTCTATCTACTTATCTTCTTTCTATAGCCAGACACCTTAATCCAGTAAAAGGTGTCCACACACCCTCCATGTCGCCCTGTCCCCTGCCATTTCGCTGCCCTCCCCCCAGCTCACAGAAATATCAACACAGTACAGAACCTCTCCCCATAAGTTAGTTAATCTCACTTTAGGCCTACTGAATATTCTAGGTCATGTAAAGGAAGTTTTGTCTACGTGATATATAGAATTTAGCCGATATGTTTGGATTCTCTCACTGGAAGTCTTGAATTATATGTACATTATATTAACACTCAGGGAAGTATCATCTCTATTAACTTCCCAATTTCTAGTATCTGAAAATCATATTCTTTATAATGTCCAAATTTCGATTATATTAAAAATCATATCTCTATAACGTCCCAATTTCTGTTATATTAAAACTCATAATATCATCTTTATAACGTCCCAGTTTCTGTTATATTGAATCTCATAATATCATCTCTATAATGTTCCAAGTTTTATTATATGGAAATCATATAATCTCTGTACCATCCCAATTTGTTTATTAAAACTCATACTATCATCTCTATAACGTTCCAGTTTCGACTATATTACAACTCAGGGAAATATCATCTCTATAACATCCCAATATGTTACACTAAAACTCATAATATCATCTCTATAACGTCCCAATTTCGATTATATTAAAACTCAGGGAAATATTATCTCTATAACGTCCAATTTCTATTATTTTAAAACTCATTACATCATCTCCATAACATCCCAGTTTCTATTCTCATATCATCTCTATAACATTCCACAATTTCTGAATATACAAACAATCTTCAGTTGTCGTTTGTATATTAGAAAAATGTCAAATTCTGAAGCCGTTAAACTTTTCAGTAACGTATCATTCATTCTTTATTAATGCCCTCAGTACCCAGTCTGTTAAAGAAAATATTGTCTGTAGATTTAAAAGATTCTCTAATTCATCAGCTAAGTTTCATTTGTACATCGGGAAAATATCTGATTCTGAAACCGTTAAACTTCTTCAATGTACAGTTCATCTTTTATAAACGTCCCCAGTTATCTTCAGTAGCCAGTCTGTTAAAGAAAGTATTGTCTGTACATTAAAAAGACTCAGCTCTGTATTAAATTTGTTCAGTAAACGGTGTACTAAACTTGTTCAGTATGGTGTGTACTAAACTTGTTCAATAAAGTGTCCTTCATATATTACAGAGGTCTCGAACTCTGAATGTACCAAAACTCGTCAAGAGAGTTACATCTGTACTTTACAAAAATGAATCTTGAATAACTGCTTACGCTTTCATTCAAAGACCCGGATTCTAAACACACCAATGTATATCAAGAAAGTGTCATCTATGTGTTACAAAAGCTCAGTTGATATGTTTTTGGCAAGTTTGACCGTAGTTCCCAAAATTATGTTGAAAATACACGTCATCTCTTACAAAAATCTCACTTGACAAGCTGGGTTAATCTATCGCTCTACATGTCAGATTCAGAATAAGGTGATGCGTTGAAGAAGTGCATCTACGAGTTACATGTAGAATATATCCACATGGTAGTATATTAAACTGATATGACTAGTTTTAAATCCGTATGTAGAATTAATCCACCCTTTAAGTCAATCCACATGTGTTTATCTGATAGTGTTTACAAATACGCATGTAGAAGGACTCCACATGGTAGTGTAAGTGGGTGTCCATCCATTATTTATACATGGAAATCTTGTGCATGGTATACACAAAGTCTGATATTTCGTGTGTACCTGTTTGTACATGTGTCTAGTTAATATTTCACCTCAGTGCAGATTTTGGATGGATCAGTTGGAGTCAGCAAGCGACAGTCTGATATTGTGCAATTTGTTACTGTACATGTGTTTGTATCGCTGATTTTTACCTCACAGCAAGGGTAGTGAATGGACTGACTAATATCCAGCAGCATTGTCTGTACGTTACATGTAGATGGAATTTCTCTGTTTGATGCTCACGGAATCTGATACAGTGTGTGTCTGTAGCATATCTATGTTTATTTTTATTATTATTATTATTTTTTTTTGAATGCAGATTTTTTTAACATGATTATCAAGAAGTGATGTCCACATATTTCATGTAGATTAAGTTTTTCTGCTTAGTGGTCACGAAATCTAATACTCTGTTAATATTTCATTTTATGGTTCATATTTAGAAACGGATGATCTGATTCAAGAAGCAACGTCCAAGTACAGTATTAGCTTGAGTTTCCTTGCTAAGTGTTCATGAAATCTGACACTCATTCATTATTTCACTGTGTAAAGCCTATACTCTGTTACTGTTTCACCAGATGATCCAGATTTAGGCTGAGCTAATCAGATTCAAAAAGCGATGTCTATGCGTTACATGTAGATGGAGTTCCGCTGTTTGATGCGCATGGAGTAGGGGTACTGTGCATGCCTGTTGACTGGTTGCCTGGTGATGTTGGCCATGGCACACCCCATCAGGAACTCGAGAAAGCGGCACCCAGACTCATACGTGAACCAGAGCCAGGACGGTTGGCGCAGGAAGGCTATGGAGGTGAAGTTCCCATAGACGCCGTATACGAGCGCCAGGGAGAGCAGTGTGCCTAGTGCTGCCGTGATGTAGGTGACCAGCAGGACCTGTGGGATTGAAGTGGCTGTAGTATGTTCGGATGCGTAAAATTATTTCAGAGGTTTAAGGCATAAGTAGTTATATTCGAAGGGTCAGAATGTTATTATAAGCTTGGGTGATCCAGGATTGTTGGTTCAGAGGATATTAATATTATCAGAAAAGTCAGAGAGTCAAAATTTATAGATTCAGAGACTCAAAATTAGTTGGTTTGGAAGAATTAAATGAATAGATTTGGAGATTCAAAGTTCTGTTATAAGTTTGGAGACTCATAATATTATTGGAAGGTTTAAAGGGTCAGAATGTTATTTTAGACTTAGAAAATTGAAATCGGTAAGTCTGTCTGTTAAGTGGAAGGATTAAAATACCACATACTGTATAAATATGATTAAGGTTATCAAATATTATCGACAGACTCGAAGGACCAAAATTTTATCAGCACCGATTGTTTGGAGAATCAAACTATTTTGGTATTTTGATAATGCCGGAAATGACGAGTGAATTTTGAAACAGACTGATACAATTGGATCTGGATGTTTTTCGGGAGAGAGATACTGGATTTAAGTACTGTATGGTATGTGTGTGTTTAAATATGCCAAGACTGAACTGTGTAAAGTGTGAAAGGGATTGAGGTGTATTCAGTAAGATATGAAAGATTTAAAAAGTATATAAATAGTGAATTACTGTTTTAAATACTCTGACATTGTTGGAAGTGGCTTGGGTGAGGTTTGAAAGTGATTACAGGTAATAACAATAGAATCTGGAGGAATTAAAAGGTACTGAGGAGAGGTCAGTGATTATTTATGTTGAAAGTGAGAAGCTTAGTTACTTTCAAAACAGCTGTGACGGACTTAGGAAAGGGATTATGTCACGAGAATACGATTATGACGTGGAACATGGAGGGATGAATGGAAAGATGGACAGGATTCGGATGGTCTGGTTAGAATACCTAGATTATTGGACAACCTGGATGACGAGACTGCTGAACAATTGGATTATTAAATCCCCTGGATAATTGGAGTACTGGATAACAGGACCACTTGGATATCCAGACTCACTCACCTGCTGCACCTGTGCCTTCCTGGAGTCCTTGAAAGACGTAGGCAGTTTGTGTGCCGAGGCGGTCTGGTTGACATACGCAATGTGGTTGAGGATGGAGCTTAGTGTTACATCCCCCCGTTCACTGGAGTGCCGGGACAGGAAAGCCTCCGTCTCATCCTTTAGGCTCTTCCGGCTACTCCTGCGGATGCTTGTAGGAGAGGAGGGCACCAGCTTGATGTCCTTCTGGTAGGGTGGGATGCTGGCTAGACCTGGGTAGTGCTCGCTGCCCTTTCGACTGGTGACAGAAGCGGAACTGCTCTTGCGCCGGGACATCTCACCCAGTTCATAGGATTTGGTGTGCCTCAGTTTCTGCTTCTCACTGGCCCGGCTGTTTCTTTTGCCCGTGCTGCTGGTGCGCCGGTGGTGGTCCTTGCTCACCACGTTCCTCTCTACCTCTTCCTTCTCTGGTGTACGATTGTTGCGTTCTTTGTCTGTCTGTGGGGACTCCGGTTGTGATGGTTGCTGCGTGTCCTCGTACCAAGTCAGGCTCTTCTTGCGCTTGGGTACATTCTCCCCTTCAGTGCCCAGTAGGTTTGCTTTTTCACTGTCCTCGGCTTTTATCGCTGGTTTAATGTCACTGTCTGGGCAACTCATGGCTCCGGAGAAACTCGACTTGCGAATACCACTCGAGTTGGTCTTGTTCATCCCATCGCTGTGAGAATCCGACCTCAGCACAGAGTCTAGGGATTTCACTGATGGGATCTTTGACAGTGTTCTTGTGCTGTCACTGTCTTTCTGGTTTTCATTGCTGTCTTTCTGCATGCCATTACTCACAGGCTTCTCCATTTCCACCTCATTCCCGTTATCAATGAACTTTATCTCCTCCTGGTCATAGCCGTCCACAACTATGCCATTTTTACCATTATCTTCCTCAGTCACACTACCCACCTCTTCCACTTTTATTATAATATCGCCTATTTTTTCACTTATTTCTGTCTTTCCACTATGGGTCACTTCTCTCACGTCTTCATGCTTCCGTTCCCTTCTGTCCTTCCCCTTCACACTCCCTCCCCTCCCTCCCTCACTCCCTCCTTTCCTCTTCTCACTCCCCTTCCTACTGGATTTTCTCTCCGCCCTCCCACTCGACTGCCCTCCTTCTCTCCTCTCCTCCACTTCTCTCCGTTCTCTCCTCCCTATAGCAGGAGAGGCACTTCCCTCATGCTCCTCACTCTCCTCCGCAATGTCACTCTGTTCACTCTCCGCCATTCTGACGCCTGAAAGAGAGATGCTTAAAGTTTAGAATGATATAACAGAATGGCTTTTACACCCACACCCACACACACACGCACACAAATAATCCATTGACATCAGCCTTCTTAATACTCTATAAATTAATCTCAATATCAGAATGTTTTAATACTGCACATTCACGTATCTGTTAATCTTGAAAAATTGAAGAGCAGTCTTTCATATTTAAAATTGGAGTTGGAATATTTTAAAAGCAAAATCTCTCTCATCCGTTTGTAAATAATGTTAGAAATGTTACTTAACGTTCTCTTTTATCTGTTAGTAATGATGATGATGTTGATGGTGGTGGTGATGGTGGTAATGATGATGATGGTGATGATAATGGTGATGATGATGATGGTGCTGATGGTGATGGTGATGATGATGATGATGATGATGGT
>JAGKTI010013410.1:11932-23087 GCA_018397915.1 Birgus latro
TGATGATGATGGTGAATGAAGGATAGATATATTTTGATAGTAGACTTTGAGGTAACGTGTATGATGATGATAGTGATGATGATAGTGATGATGATGGTAATGGTGATGGTGATGATGATGATGATGGTAGAGTTAATTATAGGAACATCATAGCTGTTATTATCTATATTTAATTAATATATATATTTTTTTATGAGAGGGGTTTGTAAGCTGGGGGGAGGGCAGCGAAATGGCGGGGGACAGGGGGACATGGAGGCGGCTTGTTTGTGGCCACCCCTTACGCGATTAAGGCGTCTGGCATTAGATAGATTTTTTTTTTGTGTGTGTGTGTGTGTGGATACCTTAATTCTACCTTAAATATTACTTAAAATCTTACCTTAAATTCTCTCTTTAAATTCTAACTTTAAAATTTTGACCCAAATTAAAGAAAATTATATCTAAGCAAATTATCTTAGAAACTAGTCTGATATCTACTCCCTCACGTAATGCAGCGTCAGGCAATAGTAGATAAAAGTAGATAGAATAATTAACCTTAAATTTAATCATGCTTAAAACTGAACCAGATCCTTACCTTAATTAAATCCCACTTTAAATTTAATAATGGAACGATAATTCTAACTTTAATTACTAACTATAATAATAATTTTTAAAGAGAATAAAAATTACTTTAGGATATTATTAAATCTTACTCTAAATCCAGATATTACCTAAAATCATGCTTAAAAGCGAGATAATCTTACTTTTGGGATGCAAGTGTGAGGATTACCGTTCACCTTCCCTTAAATGTCATTCTTAATTGTAGGGCTTAAGACTTTCCGCAAATTACTTAAAATCGCTTGAAGATAACAAAAATAAATTAAAAAAAACATGAGACTAAATATATGAAATTTTTTTCGATACCATAAATCCCTATAATCTCCAAAATTACCTCGAATCACCCAAATTTGCCTAAAATTCCCCCAGTAGCGCGATTCCTTAAAATCACCAGAATTACCCTAATCCTCAAATTACCCTAAAATCCCTAAAATTAGCAAAAATTCCTAGAATAACCCGAAAATCCCCACAATTAACCAAAATCCTAGATTACCTAAAATCCTCCAAATTACCTAAAACCCCCAAATTGCTTAAAATCCCCACATTACCTAAAAACCTTAATATTGCATAAAGCCCCAAAATTACCTAAAATCCCCCAAAATCCCCAAATCCCCAAAATTTCCTTAAATCCCCAAAATACCCTGAAATCCCCCAAATTAACTAAAGTCCCCAGAATTGCCCTAAAATCCCCAAAATTACAAAAAAAACAAAATTACCAAAAATTCCCAAAATTACCCTAAAACCCCACAAATTTACCTGAAGGGGAGGCGGCACACTCGCTGGTGATGGAGGCGCGGGAGGAAGGGCGCCGCGACGCTGGTGCAGAGTCTGGGGGTGCAGTGGGCCGTGAGAGAGAGAGAGAGAGAGAGAGAGGGGTGGGTGGGAGACATATACAGAGACAGACAGATTGGTAGATTGATAGATACTTAGATAGATAGATAGAGATACAGACAGATAGATAGATTGATAGATACTTAGAGAGAGAGAGACAGGAAGCACGAAGCATACACATTCATATATATCCACCGACATATAAGATATAGTCCTGAATATACTGTATAAGCACTAACTAACACTGGTATATGAGGCAGGGGGTCGTTAATGAGTAGGGACAGATGCCTTGGGATATTTAAGGACTTTTAGGGATATTTTTGTCATTTCCTCGTCTTGTATGGTAAGGAGGAAGGGTCGTTACTTAGTCGGGACAAAAAGGCTTCGTATTTTTGGGAATTGTTAATATTATGTCGTGGGAGGTAAGGGGTCGTTACTGAATAGGGACATGTATGGGAAAGGATGTCTCATGTCTACGTCACCCCTCTGTCCTGGGAAGGGAAGGGAAGGGATGGGTGGTCGTTACTTAGCAGGGACATTTGCCAAGGGATATTTGTGTCACTACCATCCCTCTCACTGTGCGGCATTAGGTACTACACTAGAAGCTAACTAAATACTGACTAGATTCTAACATTAACTAACAACACACCGTAAATGTTTATGATGATTTGATAATTACCTGTTAGTCTTACTGCAAAGGGAAAAATAAAGCCGTCTTAACATATAGGAATAAATAAATAAATAACTATACACACACACTCACACACACACACACAATACGTAAGTAAATAAGTCATTGCTCAAAATGGAGACAGGAAAGAAATACATCATCTGTCAATAGGAATTAAGTTTAACCACACACTTACTAACACATCCCAGAAGTACCTGAAAATAAAGACAGTGAGGGAAGGGGTGGGTTATAAACATTCAGTGTGATCCCCATGCCCCCTCAAAAAAAAAAAAAAAAAAAAAAAAAAATAAAGGTCTACGTCGTATGACCAAAATTTTGTGACCTCTTCAGTTGGGTGAGGTCATATACTGCTGGATTATTTTATTTGGGAAAGCTAAGTCCTTAAGCGACGGGATTAACGAAAGCTGCAGCCACTCAATCCACCTTCAAATGTCTGTTCTTAGCTGCATGTAGTCAGCTGCTAATATCAAGAATAGAGATTTAAAAAAAAATGGTGTCATCGGGCTGTATGGGTTGATGCTGGAAACGTGAAAATCGAACCCGAGACACCTCATTTGTCCCCCTGATTCCATTTCGTGAACCCAGCCATATCGCAAAAAATTGGCGGGTAACGCTAATCATTTTTGCGAGGGTCCTCAGCTACTTCCTGTCCCCCCCAAAGAGGAATGGTGGACTGCTGGAGAAAGAGAGAGAGAGAGAGAGACCTTTAGTGGTGTTTTGCTGTGAATATTGAAAGGAGGAGTGTGGGAGAGAAAGACTGGTAGATAGACAGATAGATAGCTAGATAGACAGATATAGAGAGATTTAAGTCCCCTTGGCTAACATCTAGATTAATTTGGCGCCACAACCAGAAAAACAACAAGACCGCCAACTTAAATATTTCACCCACTTCCACGGCATTCGCTTCACCCATCGTTTAATACACAGACTGAGAAGCGAAGTGTCCATTTTAGACACGAAAGAATCCAATGTTTCTGTAAAGGGAGGGAAATTAATACGAGAAAATTCAGTGTTTATGCAAAGGGAGGGAGATAAACATGAAGGAAGTTACTGTTTCTGCATAGGGAGGAAGGTAAACATGAAAGAAGTTACTGTTTTTGCAAAGGGAGGAAGGTAAACACGAAGGAAGTTACTGTTTCTGCATAGGGAGGAAGGTAAACACGAAGGAAGTTAATGTTTCTGCAAAGGGAGGAAGGTAAACACGAAGGAAGTTACTGTTTTTGCAAAGGGAGGGAGGTAAGCGCAAAGAGAGTCAATGTTTCCACAAAGGGAGAGAAGTAAACACGAAGGGAGTCAATGTTTCCGCAAAGGGAGGGAAATTGACACGATAAAAATCCAATGTTTCCGCAAAGGGAGGGAGGTAAACACGAAGGAAGTTACTGTTTCCGCGAAGAGAGGAAAGTTGCCTACAGAAAAACAGATCTTTCAACACTTTGCCTCAGTGTATAATAAATCGTAGGTGATGTCATGCCCGTGTTTGCTGTAGAACCGAAGATTAAAATAAAAATCTCTGAAACATCCCTTAATGAAAAACATCCATTATATCCATTAGTGAAAAACATCGATAAGTGAAAAACATCCATTATATCCATTAGTGAAAACATCGATGTGAAAAACATTAAGTAATGAGACGCAAGTAAGAAACTACGAATTTCCTCTATAACATTCACAAAATCTCCTCACCTTTTCCAGGAATGTTGAGGACGCAGATATAAGTAATTGTAAAACCATTCTCCACCCACCCATCATGCAAAACTCTCAAGATAAAGTACTGAAACAATGATTAGAATACAGAAACTTCCTTACCTTGACATGAGTGACTGAGATTGGAAGTATTGAGAGCCTAAAAGTGCTGTAAAGCGAAAATGTAAATTAACAAAAAGGCATTCGGCAAGCATCTCAGAATATAAAGCAATCAAGAAAAAGTAAATAAAATGCTTAATAAAGTCAATAAAGGCCTTACCTTGATTATAAACGCGGCAGAAACATCGACATAAAGGTGCAATAAGGCGAAAGAAATTGAATATTCTAAAAACATTCCACAGGCATCTAGAAATACAAAAGAAAAGAAACCCAAGAAAACCTCCAAAAACCGCCAAAAGCCCTCCAAACCCGCCAAAAGCCCTCCGAACCCGCCAAAACCCCTCCAAAATCACAAAATCGCATCTGACACCCATCAAAATACCTCCAAAACCCGCCAAACCCTTCAAAATCCATCAAAGCCATCCCAAAACCCCTCCAGAATTGCCAAAACCCTTCCAGAATCGCCAAACCTCCCCTGACCTTGGCTGGAGAGGTAGGAGTAGGTGTGGTCGTGCTCGTCTGTAATGCGGATTTTGGGCGTGAGGAGGGAGGGGGCTGCGGCCGTGATGACAGACGACGCGATGTTGTTGCACTGAGCGAGGAGGGCAAGCTGAAGGATGCCTGGGTGAGGTAAGGGAAAAAAATGGCTATATGAATGTGTATGTTACCAAAAAAATACACATAATTCAATACTAAGAGCTATCAAATCAATCTATGCTCTAGAAAAGAGGAAGAAATGTGTATATTAACGTGTCTGTTCCCTAAAAAATACACACAATGCAAAACTAAGGGCTATCAAATCAACTTATGTGTTAGAAAAGAGGAAGAAATGAATATATTAATGTGTATGCCACCTAAAATATACACACATTTCAAAACTAACAGCTGTCAGATCAACTTATGTGCAAGAGGAGAGGAAGAAATGAATATATTAATGTGTATTTGATGCAGATATACACAGGAAGCAAGAGTAGAGGAAGAATGGCTACCAAATATACACAGGAAGCAAGAGAAGAGGAAAAAATGCTAAATTCATGTGTATGTTACCCAGATATACACAGGAAGCAAGAGGAAGAAAGGGCTATATTAATGTGTATGTTGACTAAAATATACAGAGAAAATAAGAGTATGATGGGTGAAATTATGCTGAGTGGTAGATAGTCACGAAGCAGTAGAAAGTAGTTGTAGTGGTAGTAGCAGCAGCAGCAGCAGTAGTAGTAGTAGTAGTAGAAGTAGCACCAGTAGTAGTAGAAGTAGCGCTAGTAGTAGAGTAGTAGTAGTAGTAGTAGTAGTAGTAGGTAATGTTCTTATTGTTGCTGAGTGTAATTCATAATGTATATGCTAATGTATTCAGATATGGCTGTCATTTCTGTGTGTGTGTGTGTGTGTGTGAGAGAGAGAGAGAGAGAGAGAGGTCCAGACACATGTTAAGTTTTTATATCTTTATGGTTATTCATTAAATTGGGAAAGTGATGATGATGATGATGTTGATGGTGATGATGATGATGATGATGGTAGTGGTGGTGGTGTGGTGGTGGTGTGGTGATGGTGGTGGTGGTGATGATGATGGTGATGATGATGATGGTGATGGTAGTGGTGGTGATGATGATGATGATGATGATAAGGAGGAGGAGGAGAAAGAAGAGGAGGAGGAGGAAGATGAGGATGAGGCTGATGATGAAAATGATGATAATGAAGATACTACTGCTACTGACAGATAGATGGATAGATTGATAGATAGATATAGATAGATAAATACATACAATACATACATCAGTAACACACACACACACACACACACACACACACACAATGGGGGATGATGATAATTAGTCTGGTAATCCAACTGGAGGCTTTAGTGATGGATAGATAGATGGATGGATGGATAGATAGAGAGGAAGAGTTACCTTTATTATTAGCGATGATCTGCTATAAATTTCGGAGGTCGTAAACAGAGAGAGAGAGAGAGAGCTACCTTTATTGTTGGTCGTGTTCTGCTGCGAGTTCTGGAAGGCGGAGTGAGGTATGGTACGAAGCAGCCTGAGGATTCTTGCCCCGCCGTATAGGAAGGTCAGACACAGGACGAGACCCCAGCTGAGAAACACCGTCTGCACCACCCACCGCACCACCTGGGGGCCATAGGAGCCGCGATGGAAATTGGGTGAAAAAAATAGGCGGGAAAATAGTGATGGTGAAATTTTAATTGGGTGAAAAATAGGCAGGGAAATAGTGATGGAATTTTAATTGGGGGGAAAATAGTGGTGGTGAAATTTTAATTGGGTGAAAAATGGGTATGGAAATAGTAATGGAATTTTAATTGGGTGAAAAATAGGTAAAATAGTAATGGAATTTTAATTGGGTGAAAAATAGGTAGGGAAATAGTAATGGAATTTTAATTGGGTGAAATATAGGCTGGAAAATAGTGATGGTGAAATTTTAATTGGGGAAAAAATAGGTAGGAAAATAGTGGAGGACTTTTATTGGGGAAAAATAATGGGGAAATAGTGTTGGTTAGGGGAAAAATGGGGGTTGGTGAGATGTTATTATGAAAGAGAGAGAGAGAGAGACTTTAAAAGGAGTTAAGTTACACTGAATTCACAACCATCCTTTCCTCTCCTAAAATCCCCCTTTCTATTTCCTTATTAAATCCCTTATTGCTTTATTTTTTTTTTGCTTCTTAGAGGGATTTTCTTTGACTCAGGAGGGATTATTAGAGGGGGATTAAAGAAAGCCTAGATTAATCCCCCCCTGCTTAGAAATCGCCTTGAAGATGAAGGAAAGCGTCTCAAGGTAGGCAGTTAGTGATGAAGTATTGGACTGGAGTGTTTCTAGGCTACGTAATGCAGAATTTTGAGCGATTTACTCTCTCTCTCTCTCGCCCCCTTCATTCATCCTCCCTTCCCTTTAATTGGTCAACCTTGTTCCTCTCTCTCTCTCTCTCTCTCTCTCTCTCTCTCTCTCTCTCTCTCTCTCTCCATCGATCCAAAGGAGAAACGTCCATTCTGGAATATTCAAATTACGAGAGAGAGAGAGACGTACACACACACATACATAAATCCATACATACACAGGCAAATAAGTAGATAGACAGATAGATAGAGAGAGAGAGAATGTTTAAATTATACAGGCGGCTAATTATATATGATGATGAAGGTAATTTCTCAGTTATAGGCATGATAAAGGTGTCATTAAGATAGCTTTAATGAGACAGACAGGCAGGCAGGGACAGAGCAACAGACAGACAGGGACAGAGAGCAACAGACAGACAGGGGCAGAGAGCAACAGACAGACAGACAGGGACGGAGAGCAACAGACAGACAGACAGGGACGGAGAGCAACAGACAGACAGGGACAGAGAGCAACAGACAGACAAAGACATTGAGTGTGGGAGAGAAGACGGATGGGGAAAAGAAGTGTGTGTGTGTGTGTGCGTGAGAGAGAGAGAGAGAGAGAGAGAGAGAGAGAAAGAGAGAGAGAGAGAGTTGAATAGATAACTTGACAGACAGACAGATAGACAGAAGGAGAATATTAGGTACATAGGTACAAATTGAAAAAAATAATAGATTAATAAACATACAGACAGACAAATAGACAGTAGGAAAACTCAATAAAGGAGAGAAAGAGAGAAAAACAAATAGAAAACGGGGTGGACACAAAGAGAGAGAAGAGAAAGAGAAGAGACAGACAGACAGACAGACGATGTGTAGACAAATTACAGACTTAAAGGGAGAGTGTGAAGGCGGGGAGAGAGAGAGAGAGAGAGAGAGACAATTTCTGAGTAAAGTAACCTGATAGGATGGTAAGTAGGTTGATAGGCAGCTGACTAGGTAGGTAGGAAGGTAGCAGATAGGTAGGTAGGAAGGCAGGTAGGTAGGTAGGCAAGGAGGAAGGCAGGTTAGGAGGGAAGAAGGGAGGAAAGTACGTAGGTAGGGAGGTTTGTAGGTAGGAGGGTAGATAGGGAAGGTGGAAGTTATGTAGGTATGTATGTGGGTAGGTAGGGAGAGGTAGGTAGGTAAGGCGGTAGGGAGGAAGGGACATAGGTAGGGGAGGAGGAAGGCAGGCATGTAGGTAGGGAGGGAAGTAGGTAGGTAAGTAAGCAAGTAGATGAGGTTAATAGGTAGATAGGGAGACAGGTCGGTAAGTAGGTAGGTTGGTTGGCTGATGAAATTATAGATATGTAGGTAGGTAAGTAGATTAATTGGTAGGTAGGTATTCCACAATTAGGTAAGTACATAAGTAAGTAGGCTGTAAGTAGGAAAAAAGTTAATACGGATTATATTAATACGAAATAGTTTATTTTCCTGGAAGTGTCTGGCATCGCTGCGGGGTAAACAGTATAACCAACTCATTAACGAGAAAAGCCTCTCAAAAACCTAATTAATTATTCTCATTTTTTACCGGTCGGCCTTTTTATGCATTTTTTTTTCGCAAATAAGTAATGCGTGTTTATCGGGTATTAGGAAACTACGTGAAAAAATTGATAATTCCAATAATGAGTTGTAGCGAATGGAGAGTTTGTGTTGGTAATAATGACTGGATAAGTTTTTTGTTGTTGGAAATACCCTTAATATTGCTTGAATTTGCTATGTTATTTTTATTTTTTATTATTTTACGTATATTCACTTAACATTGGTAGTTTGGCGAAAAGAAACAGACAGAATTAAATAGTTTTAGACGAATGTGATTTGTAACTGTCAACGTTTTGCTTTTGTATATGTATGCACAGAATAATTGACTTTTATTATTTAATTGTTTTCGGTTGTTTAAAGTACCTATATATTGGTATTTTAGCATAAAAAAAACTGATGCCGACTAATATTTAAAAGATTTCAAATTCGAATGTGCTTGTCGGAGTCGTTATTTTTGACGTGAGGGTGTGGGTGTGTGCGCGTGGCCGGCTCAATTTTGTCATTATTTTTGAACGCCATAAGCTACACCGAGCTACAAAACCGGGTACAGTGAAAAGAACAATAATTAGCGCTCAAGGTGTGAAAATACGGACGCTCAAACTACGAAACTTGGACGGGAAATAAGGGAAACTCGGGAGGGTAAGTATGTGATCATGTTCCTTCAAACTTGTGGGTCATTGTTTTCGCAGGTTTATCTAGATTTATACTTTCCATTTGCAGGGTTATCTAGGCTGATATTTCGCAGTTAGTCCCATATTTTCCTAATCTTTTTATATTTTTGCCTATCTGATGTTATATTTCTTGATTTTCCCTGTTCTTTCCAGTATTTTGGATAAATTTGGTGTTTCGTTAATATAGTTTCAACCCAAATCACAATTATGGGATTTTGAAACGTTTTTTTCAGTATTTTGGATAATTCTAAGACCCTTTTCTTCTACGGCATTTTTGTCGCAAATGAGATGGAGGGATGGAGTGGAGAGGTATATGAGGGAGGGGTGTATGAGCTGGGAGGAGGGCAGTGAAATGGCAGGGGACAGAGGGACATGGAGGCGATTTGTTTGTGGCCACCCCTTACGGGACTAATTCGTCTGGCAGTAGATAGATAGATAGATTTTTACTTTACTCCAGAAGATAACCTAACCTAACCTTCAAGAGTAAAATAAAAAATAATTTGCGACGAAAATGCGATAGAAGAAAAGTGTCTTAGAATTTACCGAAAAAAAACGGCTCAAAATCTCGTAATTGTGTTTTTGGCTGAAACGATAATAGAACGTTATAGAAGACATTATTGGGAAATTTCTGTTTATTAGGGAAAATATGGAAGCAAAAAAGGAAGGACTGAACAAGATATGGAGAAGGGGAGTGCAAAAGATTAAAGGAACTGAGAGGGGGGGAACATATGGGCATAAAACCAGCTTTGTATTGAAAACCAGATGTTTAGTATTTTGTGCAAGAAAACCCATACTACAAAACACCGCAGAATAAAGTAAAAGTAAAAAAAAATAAGAAGAAAGGGAGTGCCGAGATGCAAAGGCTTTACTTCCGTCTCACAATTGAACTGAAAACCGCCTTTTCATACAAGCAAGTCGTATCAAAAAGTTACTTATTACGGTTACTGTTCATTTGCGAGAACTACTTATATTGGGGAAAAGTTAGTAGAAAGTGAGATCTGTAACCTGTCCAAAGGAAAGTTCAAAATCCCATGGTTATCGGAAAAGTCAAATTGTCCCTGAACGTTTAGAAATATTCTTATTGGTTGGTTATTTCTTTGTACGATTTTGTGTTTATTCTTTGCGTTTGTTCATATTTTACTGGGTGGAAGTTGTTTTTCTGCGATTTTGTGTTTATTCTTGGCGTTTATTCATAGTTTACTGGGTGAGAGTTGTTTTTCTGCTATTTTCTGTTTATTCTTTGCGTTTATTCATGTTTTACTGGGTGGAAGTTGTTTTTCTGCGATTTTCTGTTTGTTCTTTGCGTTTATTCGTATTTTACAGGGTGGAGTTGTTTTTCTGCGATTTTCTTGTCTTTATTCTTTGTGTTTAGTCTGATATTTGGTAGATGTTTAGTAAGAATTTGTTTATTCTGTTTGCTCTTAAATTAGGTACCTTTTCTCCTTTACTTTTTGCCTATTATTTTATTGGGTAAATGTTTTTGTACGGTTTTTGTTTATTCTTTGTTTACTCTTTCTCATAATAGGGTTTCGTTTTTTTTTTTTTTTTTAAGTTTCTTAGTTTAGTGAATATGGTGACATGATATATAACTGAAGTTTTGTTAATATGGTGACGACATATATTTGAAGTTTTGTGAATATGGTGACATGACATATATTTGAAGTTTTGTGAATGTGGTGACATGACAATGCTGTAGCTATATTTGAAGTTAGTTAAGAATTATGTTAGATGTTAGAAGGTACGAGTATGTCTGAATGGGATGCAGTTTTTGTGATGCATAGTGTAGTTCGGTTCATTTGCTATTTATGTTTTTGTTTTTGTGTGTGTGTGTGTTTATTTGGTGAAGAATATGGTAAAATGACATTGAACTTCATGTAAGTTAACTTAAAGGTTATAATTATGAAGACTGGTATAATGACATTGTGATACGCTGTATAGGTGTGTTAAGTTATAATATTTTCATTGGGTTATATGCGTTATTATATTGCCTTATACCGTGTGCTTGAAGTGTGGTTATTATTGTTTTACTCTATCGATAACTTATGCTTTAATCTTTTCCATTCGATATTTAGTGCGTTATTGATTTTTTTTTTTTTTCGTGAGAAGTAAGTTATTTATGGGAATGATTTACGGCCATATTAAGGAAATCATTATCG
>JAGKTI010013411.1:0-21880 GCA_018397915.1 Birgus latro
CTCTTTGCAGTGAGTGGTGTCTCCTGAAGTTGAATAGAATAGTTTAACATAGGTAGAAAAAAATAGAGATGTTCTTGGATGGAAGGGGGAATAAATGCGTCAGGATTGGTATAGGGATTTGCTGAATAGGGATTTACTGATTAAAGGTGTCGTTATTAGTACAGGGATTTACTGAGCCTGCCACCCGTCGCTGGCATTACAGATAGCCTCCTTCCTTGTATGTACAGGAAGGGGGAAGAATTTCACTCTGGGTTTTTTCCTTCCTCCTCTGACTCCCCTCAAAATGATGAAGTAGCCTTGTTTGTTGCATGATATTTATTGTGTGGAATTCCCCTGTCCATCACCCAGGCTTGTGTTTCCTCGTATGTGTTTCCTCATCAGAAGCATAGCAGTGTGGGACTAGGCTATTCAGTTTGGACATTGAAAGTGTGGGAACCAGTTAGTCATCCCTGAGTGGCATGTGATTAATAAACTCTAGTAACCCAAAGCACTGAACCCTTATGAGCTGTGTCTGTTTGGAGCACCTTAACCCACATGACCACAGGGTCCATTCGGTCATATGGTTACCACCTAATTTAGTCAGTGGTTTCCTTAGCTGCAAGAAACCATTTGGCATTTAGTCTTTCAGATGCAGTGTGTCCAGGCGTCTCAAAATGAACGGATCTTTAATTTGGCTCTAAGTTTTCTTGTTTTTTTTTTTTTTTGGAGGGAAGAATCTTACGGGCTCCTGGCCTTTGCTTCCATCTTCCTTGCATTAAAAAAATAAAAGGAAAGAAAGAAAGAAAAATTGCAGCTTCAAGGCTGCAAGTGGTGAGTAATACTACTGTCAGTGACGTTATGGGCATTGTGTTCAGGACTGCACAGTGATCCAGCACTGGTACCCTGATGCTGTGAGGCCAATGGAGGATGTCAACCCGGCGGCACTGGCTGTGAGTGCACTGGGCTGCCTCTCTGCCGCACGGCCCAACACACCCGCCACCCTCCCACCGCCCACCACCACACCCACCTCACCTGCCACACCACAGTCCGCCACACCATCACCACGCACCAACACACTGGGGTAAGTACAGTACTGTATGCATGGCTTGTCCCATGAGCTACACACACCACCACCCACCATCACACTCACCTCACCTACCACACCACCATGCACCAACACACTCAGGTGTGTACTGTATACTTTGTGTGTGTCCTGATCTACACATAGTATAGCTTAGCGTCAATTTTATATATGTATATTTGTGATGGTAATGAAATCTTCCCCTCTTTATTGGTAAAGGCGTCGTGTTGGCAGTGGCATAATTGGTGAGAGTTGCAGCAGCCGTCCAATGGTGTCAAAGGTGGGGTTGGCACAGAGTGCAGTGGGGGGGGACACTGTCCACACAGCATCTCATAGTGTCGGCACAGCAGTACATCCTCACTGGACGTTCACTCACAGAAATATGCGAACACAACGCTGCCGTTGCCAGGGGTCTGTCCAGGCACCAGGTGAGGGCAGTGGAGCTTATCCTAAACCTTTACCTGCAAAATATCAAGTGTGCACGTTATTCCTGCGGACAAAAGAGCCTGCCATCTGACAGTACAGTGTTTGGCCATCAGTTGAATCGAATGTGGTTGTGAATTTTTGTCAGGTTACAATAGACATACTGTAGGCTTGTGTGTGGTGCATGTACTATAACAGCTTACACTGCCTTAGGTGGCCTTGACGTGGCAGATGTTACCACTCCTGTACCGTGGTGGTGGTGGAGGTGGCGGACCAGAGTTGCTGCCCCCCGCCCCACCCTCACACCAGCCGCCACCACCGCCACCGCCCGCCACCACCCGAGATGACGCCATCGCCACACCCGACACCATACAGGACCCAGACCAGAGGTGGGGCGTGTGGGAAAGTGGGGGTGGAAGTGGAGAAAGAAGAGAGGATGGAAGTGCGAAAGTGAGGGATGGAATTGGGGAAGTGGGGATGGAAGTAGGGGAGTGAGGGATGGAAGTAGGGGAGTGAAGGATGGAAGTGGGGATGGAAGTGATACCTTTAAAACTGAGAAAGTGAGCAACAGACTGAAAAAGAGTGGGAGGAGGCCCTAGAGTGTGGCCTCAGGGATAAGGCACTGAATCGGGAGGCTGCCAGAGATCGAGCAGCTTGGAGAACCGCCATTAGGTAACCAAGGCTGACTCATGCTTGTTAGAGCCTTTATAAATGATACAGTATGAACAGTGCAATACAGTAGTTTCACCCAATTAATAGCCCAGTATCAGTTATATACAAAAAGTTATGATATAAATGGTAGTACACATATAACACTCTTCCTCTCTGCCCAGTCAGTGTTATCAGTGTCTACTCTGCATCATTCACTCCTTACCTGCTCCTGCTTCCACACCCACACCAGCAGACTGAGCTATATCCCTGCACTGCGTAAGACACCAGTTGGAATGTTTTAGTGCAGTTCTGTTTTTGGATTACCATTTATTTTATTATTATTTCTTCCTATTTTCTTTTATCACATTCCTGGCTTACTGCGAGATCTGCCCTTTGATTCCAGGTCATCACGCCATCTCTCGGGAGGCGATGCTGGCGGTGGCGGTGGCGGTGGGGTTGGTGGCGGAGGTGACACATCAGGAGGACTGAGTGCCGAGGAGGGCGACACTGAGACAGACGACACTGACACACATGACCTCAAGCTGACCAACATTGCCAGGTGAGAGAGAGAGAATGGGGGGGGTATGTGTCCTTGTCTTGTGCTGTGGTTGGTGTGAGGTAGAGGTGAGGCAGGCAGGTAGGTGAGGTGAGGCAATAGTGGCAGGCAAGTGAGGTGGGTATGAGGCAGGCAGGTGAGGTGGGTATGAGACAGGTAGGCAGGCAGGTGAGGTGAGGGTGGCAGAGTCAGTAGGGAGGTGGCCAGCAGTCACAATGGACCCAGGTTTGAATGCCGGCTGGGTCTTGGGAACAGTTTAAGTAATTGAATTTTATTAAAGGAGTCAGTACTGATCAATCATAAGACCCACCCACATATAAAAATACCCCAGCTAAAACTGACATTTCAGTCCTGTATGAGAGCCCTAGCAGTGTGTTCAGTGTGGATGATGATGATGATGATGATAGCTGTGATGATAACACTGATGATAATATAATACCACATCGTCCCCCCAGTGGCATGACGGCAACCCAAGACTTCTTCTTTGGGGATGGTGAGGTGAGCCAGGTCAGTTTTGAGTACGATGCCCTGCCCACCCTGGGCCCCACCCTCGACCCCACCCTGGACCCTGCACGAGACTGGACGCTGCCGACGGAGGCGTTTGAGCCCCGGCAGGACATCCTCTACCGCTCTCCCGCCCTACCACAGCAGTTCACCACACCCGACGAGATGCAGGACACTGGTAGAATATTTTTGCTCTTTTTTAATATTTATTTATTGATTTATTTGTTTTACATTCTGGTCACTGGTATGGATTTCTTCTTCATTTTCTTCTTCATCATCATCATCATCATCATCATCATCATCATCAGCAGCAGCAGCAGGAGCAGCATTTTCTTCACCATCATTTTTTTCTTCTTCTTTTCTTCTACCTCTTTTTCTTCTACTTCTTCCTGTTCTTCTTTTTCTTCTTCTTCATTTACGTTCTGGACACAGGTTTGGATTTTTTTCTCTACCTGCAAGCAACCTTATTTAATCCAATTTATTTCCCAGCAGAAGAGGAAGCAGACGAGGAAGTGCCAGTAGAGAGGATGATGTGTGGGTAGACAGGTGTGGGTGTGGGTGTGGGGGGCTAGTGGCTGGAATAATTAAGTAAACAGAGCTAAAATAACCCCCTGTAACTCTATTCTCTATAACTGTCCCTATAACTCTATCCTCTTTCTTTCTGTACCCTTATAATTTTGTTCTCTGTAACTCTGTCCCTATAACTCTATCCCCTTTCTCTTTGTACTCTTATAACTCTGTCCTCTGTAACTCTATCCCTTTAACTCTGTTCTCTTTCTCTCTGTACCCTTGTAACTGTATTCTGTATTACTCTGTCCCCTATAACTCAGTTCTCAATAATTCTATCCCCATAACTGTCCTCTCAAACTCTACATTCCCCAACAGAAGGAGAGTCGAGCTATGTGGTGTCGGGTGTGAGGGCGTTGGGCGGGCTGGCGGGTGTGGATGTGGGCGCGGTGGGTGTGGGAGAGCCAGGGTGGGAGTGCGGGGAGCTGGTGGCGGAGATGCTGCAGCACTACGCCTCGCTGGGGGATGTCCAGATGGCTGTCACCTGCTTCATCATCCTCGGCCATAGAGTCAAGGTGCGATGCTGTGTTGTTGTTGTGTATTATTATTGCGATTATTATTATTATTATTAAGTATTGTTTTATTGTTTTTATTATTCCTTGTACTGTATTATTTGTTATCGTATCATTATTGTTATTATTATTATTATTAATGTTGTGATTATTATGTCATGTCATCATTTATCATTATTATTATTATTAGTTATTATTATTATTATTATTATTATTGTTATTATTATTATTATTTTTATTATTATTGTCATATGTCTTACCGTATGGCCCATCCACAAACAAACATCCCTTTATATACAGATCTGCCTACCTACTGACCACCACCTTGACTACTTACCAACCTACCTGAGTACTTACCATCCTACTTACAGGGTCTGCTGGAGGAGGCACAGGTGGAGCACTGGTTTATGTCCTATATTGACACGTTGCATCGTTTCCAGCTCTACAATGTGGCAAACGAGGTCATTCAGTTGGCAGGTCAGTCGTTAGCTGAGGGTATTTTTCACTTTATTATTAGTACAGTATTATTATTATTATTATTTATTATTATTTATTATTCTGTGTATCTATCTATTGCCAGACCCCTCAATCCTGTGAGGGGTGGCCAAAACCAAATTGCCTCCATTTTGCCCTGTCCAGTGCCACTTCACTGCTTTGCACCCAGCTCACACATCCCTCTCGCTTATTATTAGCAGTATGTTGTCATAGAGGTTTACGAGAATTTGATGTTGTTGTTAGGTTGGGTAAACTCTTATATATGAAGGTATTTTTTCCCATAGAGTTGCAAGAAAGTAATGTAGTTAAGAAAGGAAACTCATCTCTCGTAGTTATGATTTTGAAAGGTAAACTCATCTATCTGTATCTCCACTCCACCAACATGTGGTGCTCTGCAGAGATTGTATGTAGGGTGAGAGGTGCTTGTAAGTGTGATTGTTGTATCTCTTGTAGTTATGAAAGGCAGACTCATCTCTCATATTTATGAAGGGCAAATTCTCTTGTAGTTAAGAAGGAAACTTTTGTAGTTATGAAGGTAACATTTTCTTCTTCCCCAGCATTCCTGCCATCTGTAATGCAGCTCAACCAGCAGTCCACCACCGTCACATTGCAGTGCGGCCGGTGCAACTACACACTCACCAAGAATTCCCTCGTTTGTTGCAAGGTTAGATTTACAGTATGAGAGTTTGTTGTTTGTTGCAAGGTTAGAGTAGCAGTTTGTGTTGTAATAGATAGATAGAAATTGTAAAGCACACATTTCACAGGCAGGGGGTTCTATCTGTCTTTCTATAGTCAGATGCCATAATCTCATAAGGGGTGGTCATTTGTTCACTGAGTTAGTTGTTTTATGGGGAGGGGCACCAACCCTCCACCAACCCACTTGTTGACAGGTAGGGAACACGTGAGAGTTAACAAGGCTGTATTGTGTGATGTAGATTTATGGTACCAGTGATTGATGGCAAGACCTCAGTTTTTAAGGACATGTATGATATGCCTTGGGTTTTTAGATTTTATAAGCCTGCATCCCATATTTCAGAATGCTGTTAGTGGCGTACAGACAGGCTAGATGTGTTTTATTCTCCTCTCGTGCTTTAGAATGGTCATAAAGAGTTGTTATTAATATTATGGTATTATTGTTATTATAATTATTATTATAAGTAGTATTGTTAGTGTATTATTATATTTATTTATTTATTTATTTTCCAGTTTTTGGTTTAATGATAAATAATGGAGCCTTGTTTTGTACGATCATCATCACTTTGCTCATTACTGTGATGGCAGTGGTCAAGAGGGATGCCTTCATGTGGTGGCACTGATGTAAGCAGGTGGCTCCACTGCCTAGTTATACAAATGTCCCTTAGCTACATAGATAGATAAATAGAAAAGGGTAAAGTAGGTAATTCACGGCCAGGTTTCATTTCCATACATTGGAGTGGGAATCACAGTACTGTCATGCTGCAACTTCTTTACACTGATAGATAGATAGATAGATAAATAGATGGATAGGTAGATAGACAGGTAGGTATATAGATAAAATAGGTAAAGTAGTTAATTCACAGCCAGGCCATATTTTCATTTCATTTATTTATTTCTTTTCTTTTCTTTTCTTTTCTTTATTGTTTTTCAGTGTGGTTGTAATGAGTTTATTTATTTATTATTTTCTTTATTGTTTTCCAGTGTGGTTGTGATGTCAGTTTATTTAATTTCTTTGTTTTTCAGTGTGATTGTGGTCTGTTTTTTTTTTTCTTTATTTCTTTAGGATGGGACTGGAGTGTATTGGTGTTGTGATGAGGAGAGGTAGGCTGAGGTGGTTTGGACATGTGGAGAGGATGGGGGATGATAATTGGGTACAGAGGGTGAGAGGTGTTAATATTGGGGGAGGGGTTGGGAGGGGTAGACCGAGAAAGACATGGGACGAGGTCATTAAGTGTGACTTAAGGGTTAAGGGACTGAACAGGGAGGCTGCCAGGGATCGAGCAGCGTGGAGAGCCGCCATTAGGTGACCAAGGCCGACGCATGCAAGCATGTTGGAGCCTTCAAAAACTAAACGAAACGAAACGATTTTCATTGTGGATGTGATGTCCGTGTATTTCTTATTTTCTTTCCTGTCTTCCAGTGTGGTTGTGTGACGGGGTCCTGCGCAGTGTGCCACGATGTGGTGCGAGGGCTGTATGTGTGGTGCCAAGGCTGCCTCCATGGTGGCCACATGCATCATATCAGGGAATGGATGGCCACCAATACAGCATGTCCAACTGGATGTGGCCACCTCTGTGAGTACACCTAGCACGCACATACTACCTCCTGTGCACATACATACACATCGCACCACATACATGCACATACTACCTCCTATGCACATACATACATATAGCACCAAATACATGCACATACTACCTCCTGTGCATCTACATAAATATAGCACCACATACATGCACATACTCCCTCCTACATACATACATATACATAGCACATCTTACATACATACACTACACACATGAGCTCATAAATTTACCATCTTCAGTACACATACACCCATACACAATACACATACATTCAAAAACAATCCTTAATAAACACACCTTATATCTAAACACACACACACACACACACATCCACAATCTCAGCATCTGTCTTGTTTGTATATAAATCAATAAAACTTTCTATGCTCAAATTATCTCAGAAAAAATGTGATAAAAGACTGTGTATTATAACTGTTTTAAAAAATATGAAAAAACTTTAAATACAAAATTTAATGTAACTGTGTTTTTGGTCCGATACTCTTGTATTATTATTATTATTATTTTTATTAGTAATTATTATTGCTCTATTAAGGTGCAGATTATTTTTAGTATTAATATTGTTATTATTATTATTACTACTATTATTATTAAGATGCATATTATTAGTTACTTTTATTATTATTATTTTTATTATTACTATTTTCATTAATCCCTTGATGCTTGGTGGTTTCATTTAAATCCAAGAGTTGGCTGGGATTTATTGCCAACAAAATACCACTCAGGGAAGAGTAACTGGTTGCTCACCTTAAAAATCAGGACTAAGTAGCCTAACCCTGGGCCTTTGGACTCCTGATTGGATGATAAAGGATAGGGTGATAGGTAAAGGATAGATTAACCCCTCCTGTCCAATGAGGTGTTCGTATTTTAGTCTCTTCCTTCTCCTCCTCCTCTTCCTGCTTCCCCTCTCCTTCCTTTCCTCTCCCTCCCCCTTTTCCTCCTCCTTCTCCTTCTCTTCCTGCTGCTTCCCCCTCTCCTTCTTTTCCTCCTCTAGACCTTGCAAACTTAACAGCAAACCACCAGGCATCCAGAAAAGGTTAAGTAAATGAAAAATCCCTAAAGTTTACATTTTTAGTTTACATTTTTATTTACTGACAAATTAAGAGGCAAATTGTCTGGCGGAAGAATTAAATGAAACATGTCATTGTATCGAAAAGGTTAAGAATTCAGTCATCATCGTTGTGAAAAGAGTAAGAATTCAAACTCTTCATCACAGTGAAAAGAGTAAGGAGAATTCAAACATCATTGTAGTGAGAGTAAGAATTCAAACTCATCATTGTAGTGAAAAGAGTACGGAGAATTCAAACATCATCGTAGTGAGAAGAGTAAGAATTCAAACTTATCATCATAGTGAAAAGGGTGAGGAGAATTCAAACAGGAAAAGAAAATACATCTGTGCAAATGTATAAACTTATCAGAATGGCCACAGACATGAGAGAAAAAAAGAAAGGGAGAAAAAAAAAAAACTTCATTGATTATGCATTTAAACTAATCCTAAACTCTTTGTGAATAACCTGCAAGAGTCTGAGTAAATTCCAGTTCAATATCCATCAATATTCCCCACAAAACACAACATCGTACTCAGCTATGGTCCCTTCACACACCTTCCTGATCTTAAATTCTACCTTCGTAATCTTAAATTCATCATCCTCATTATCAGTATCATCATCCATCACTATCCTCCTCCTCATCATCATCAACATCCTCATCTTCCTCCTCATCATCACTGTCATTATCTCCATCCATATTATCATTATCATCATCACCACCTCATGCCTCACTACTCTGTGAGGTGAGGCAGCCAGATATAGAGAGAGGAAAACAGAAATGCAGAATCTTCAATATATTGCCCAGTGAAATGAAAGACTAACTAGGAGTGTGTGAATGAGGTGGAGGGAGAGGGAGGGGGGGGAAGACTGAGGATGAGATGGAAGGATGGAGAAGAGAGGTATATGAGTGGGGGGCATAAGTTGGGGGGAGGGCAGTGAAATGGCAGGGGACAGGGTGACATGGAGGCAATTTGTTTATGGCCACCCTTTATAGGATTAAGGCACCTGGCTATAGATAGATAAATAGATAGACAGAAATTGGCCACACGTTCATTCACTCCTGTTTTCATAATTCTCATCTCCCTCTCACATGCAAAGACCTGTGGCATGTAATCATTTATTTTTTAAATTATACACAATTGAAAACTTACAATTTCTTCTTTAATATTTATTACCGTACGCATATATAAACTTAAAAGGGAAAATTTAGTGTAATATTATGTGTAACTTCATTCTGCTCGGTCATTTAACTACAGTACTTATAACAAAATTTAGCTTTTAATTTATGCCCCTCTCTGACTCACTCCTCTGCTTATATCACCCAGGTCAGTGGTAAAAACAGAGAGTGCGACAGCTCTTTGTCCTTCCCACAGCACTTCTTCGTAACTTGCATCATATTCCAGTGTTAATCTCTTGTTGCAGCTCAGCATTCATGGCCAAGAGACTGCAGTTTTAGGCCAAGTTTGAGTGAAAAGGATATAGTTGGGTTCAGATAAGTAAAAAGAATATGATACAGGTTGTGCATGGATAATCTACCTATCTATAACCAGACGCCTTAAACCCGTAAGGGGTGGCTACAAAAACATTGCCTCCATGTCGCCCTGTCACCTGCCATTTTGATGCCCTTCCCCCAACTTACACCCCCTTCTCTTCTCCATCCCTCCATCTCATCCTCGGTCTCCCCCTTCCTCCCCCTCCCTCACATACACTCCTAGTTAGTCTCTCACTCTTCATCCTCTCCACATGCTACAAGGGTAATTAACGTTTGCTGTTTACGTAAATACACCGTTGGCCACCTCCGCCATCTTGAGTCCACCAAGGGTATAGACGAGGCTTTCTTGGTTGGCCTCGTCCCCCTCAGCCTCCACCCAGAGCTTCAACATGTATGCTGCCCGTGCCTCGTCACTCGACCCCTTGCTCTCTATGTACTCAATCTGTGGGTAAAATAGGTAGGGAGATTCATTACTACTTTATTTTTAGATTTACATGTCTTATTTTTTTTTTTTTTTTACTCCTAGTCACTCAGTTCCTAGATCTTTATTGAATCTGAAGGTGAATTAGTAAGGAGTTTTATTATATAGAGCATTGCTAATTGGGGGGTTTATTACTACAGTACTTTATTTTAAGATTTCCACAAGCCTTAATTAATGATTTTACTCCCAGTCACTCAGTTCCTAAATCTTCACTGAATATCAAGGTGAATTACTAAAGAGTTTCATTACACAGACTCTCCTTCTATCGGACCAACTGGGGGGAGAGCCTGATCTGATAAAACCGACAGTCCGTTATATCCCATGGTCCCCTCCAAGGTGGGATTTCCAGCACAAGTTAGAATATAAATAAGTACAACAGCATATTCTAGTACTAAAAATGATTATACCCTTTTTACACCAAACTGGCCCATAATTTTGCCCTTTTGCAGTTTATTTCACATCCTTGTCATAGCAATTCTTCATGACTGGTAGAACATTACAGTACAGTACTATAGTGTTATTACAGCTCAGCAATCATGATGGGGAGAGGGCAATTTCAGGCCAGGTTGGAATACAAAGGGTAGGAAATACATGTACTGTGACCCACTGTGCTCCATTTAACGGACATTTTGTGTGGAGAAGCGTATAACTAGAGATTTGGCGCTCCTTTTAACGTGACAGCGCTTGGTTTGACTCTATCAGATACGTTTATGTGAAGCTACAGAATGTGGTGAAATTCTTCTTGACCTATCTGATGAAGCCAGGATTCCATGGGCTTGAATGATGAGTGAATGGAAGCATGACTCATTGAATTTGGGAAACTTGGGGTGTCTGGACGTTGCTACTCCTCACCCTGCCCTACGGTGGGAAAGGAGGTCTGGATGATGATGATGATGATGATGATGATGACGACAATGATGATAATGTTAATGATGATGATGATGATGATGTTAATGATGATGATGATGGTGACGATGATGTTTGTTATGGCCGATGGAAGTTCAGTGGCCTTGGCAGTGTCCGTAGCTCAATGGCACAATAAGACAATACTGTACTTCCTTTACACAGCACTTCTTCATGCCTAGGACCACACTCCAATGTTAATCTACTGTTACTACTCAGCATTAAAGATGGAGAGATGGCAATAACAGAGAGAGAGAGAGAGAGTCAGTCTATCCAACCCACCTCATCGTCTTCATTCCCCAGTTTCTTCGCCAGCACCTTCCACTTGTCCTTCCCCTGCGCTTGCAGATTCTTGGCCAGTGCTTGCTGTTCCTCCACGGTGATGGCCTTCAACTCCTTCCTCTCCCCTCCCTCCGCTCCCTCCTCCTCCATCTCCTCTTCCTCCTTCACAACCTCGCCCTCTGCTAGCCCTGCCACCACCTTCTCTTCCTCCTTCTCCTCCTCCTCCTCCACTTTGATGTCTCCACTCAGCTGTGACTGTGGAGGGAAAATGTCAGCATCGTATCAAGGTGGAATTTTATATAGAGTACACTGTTTTTTCCTTCATTCAGCCACTCAATTGATCAACAAGTCATTCATCCACCCAACCATCCATTCATCCAGCAATTAGTTCACACATCCAACCATCCTTTCATCCATCCATTCATAACAAATTCATCCATCCAACCATCAATTCATCCATCCATCCAACAATTAATTCATACATTCAACCAACATGGATACCGTATTAACAGAAATACTGACAGACATACACACAGATGGATATATACAGACAAATGCATGAACAAAGAAAGAGAGAGAGATATACAAACACAAAAATGCAGAGAGTTATACAGAGACAAACACACAGACAAACACACACACAGATATATGGACAGACAAACACAAAGACAGATAAACAAACACACAGAAAAACAGACACAGACACAGACAGCTATACAGACAAAGACAGATGGAGACACACACACACACAGAAACAGACAAATAAACACACAGACAGTTATATAGACACAGACAGACATGCTAACCGGCAGATCCTTGGCCAGCTTGCGTATCATGGTGGTGAGGTACTCAGGGAGGGTGGCGATGGGGCTGGCCGAGTGGGTGAAGAAGTGCGGGGAACGACACGCCAGCAGACGCAGCCCACGCCAGCCAAAGTTACTGTCATTTACCAGTCTGGGGGGAGAGATTATTAAACGAGAGTGAGGATAAGGTGGAGAAGATGGAGAGTGAGAGTAAAGTGGAGAGGATGGAGAGTGAAAGACTAACTAGGAGAGTGTATGTGGGTTAGGTGGAGGGAGGGGAGAGTGGGGATTGTTAAATGAGAGTGAGGGTAAGGTGGAGAGAAGAGAGAGTGAGAGTAAGGTGAGTGGATGGAGAGTGAGAGATTAACTAGGAGAGTGCATGAGATAAGTGGAAAGGGGGAGAGGGAGGGGGAGACCTAGGACGAGATGGAGGGATGGAGCAGAGAGGTATATGACAGAGGGAAGTGTAAGTTGGGGGGAGGGCAGCAAAATGGCAGGGGAGAGGGTGACATGGAGATTATGTATTCGTGGCCACCCCTTATGGGATTAAGGCATCCGGCAATACATAGACAGTTAGATAGATTGATAAAGGAAACTTGCTGATAAATATACAATGCATGGTCCAACGGAAAGCAAGGTTAAAGACAGAGTGGTGAGAAGGGGTATTTGTTTTTTATGAGAGAGTTTGGTGGTGAGAGGGGACATGATAGGCCAAGAAGGTAATGGATATGGGAAATGATTGTGAGAAAATGAGAGAGGGACAAGGAAAATGAGTGCAAGACATGAGGAAGGGATACAGGAAATGAGTGTGAGAAAATGTGGAAGGGATTCAAGAAATGAGTAGGAGGAAATGAGGTATGGCAGTTGATAACATTAGCAGTCACAGTCCATGCCAAACAAAGTTACTTTCATTTACCAGTCAAAAAATAATAATAATAATAAATTAATAAAATAAGTTTTAAAAAAAGCTACCTACTGAGTTAGCCAATCACTCACCTCTCGTTGTCTGAGAGTTCAGACTTGGCGGCGAGTTGGTCGATGGCCGGCGAGAAGTAGGTCTCGAGGGAGGGCACAAAGTCTCGGCCGCTCATCTTACAGGCCTCAAGGTTGTCTGGGTGGATGTTCCAGAGGCGGGTCATCTCGGCACTGCAGGGGTGGGTGGGCGGGGCGGGAAAAGTGCGGCTATGTGTATTTAATTTCCTTTTGGCTTTTTACATTGGAGTTTAAAGGATGTAGGAGTTGGTCTGTATTGATGCTCTCTTTCTCTCTCTCTCTCTCACCTTTCCCCCACAGACACATGCATTCTCTCTCTCTCCTTAATTATAACAAGATGAAGAAAATTAAATGTGTTATGACAAAAATTATGGAAAGACAAAATAGTGTCTCCTCTCTCTCTCTCTCTCTACCAATGTCTCTCAAATACACAACTACCAATAACAACACAAATCACTCTCTCAACAACACACATTCTCTCTCTCTCTCTCTCTCTCTCTCTCTCTCTCTCTCTCTCTCAAATACACAACCACCAGTACCAACACACCAAAGTTACGCTGCCAACATTTCCAGCACTCACTTGCCCATGGAGTATTTCCCTCGACTGTCCGCCTCTCGCACCAAATCACTCACTCGCCGCTTCAGCCTCTGTCGACGCTGCCCTCCTCGATTCTCTCCCTCCTCCTTCTGCAGGGGAGGGAAGGGAAGGGGGAGATGCGAGTTAGGATGATGGCAGACAAAAGAGAAACAAGGTAATATATTTTTAGCAGTTGTAGGAAGTAGTTGGCTCTATAATTTATTTTTTTTGTGTGCTTTTTCTGTTTGTTATTAAGTCCATGATAGGTAAAAAATAAAATAATAATAATAATAGAGGAAATCTGGATGATGATGATGATGATGATGATGATGATGTGTGATGATGATGTATGATGATGTAATGATGATGATGATGTATGATGATGATGATGATGTAATGATGATGGTGATGATGATGTAATGATGATGGTAATGATGACTGTAATGATGATGACAATGATGATGAAGTCCATGCTAAATTCTGCCATCAAGGCTGCTCTGTATTAATAAAAGCAGCCTTATTAAACCTCCACAAACACCCCAACACACCTCCCACCCCACACTCACCTCCTCTCCCTTGCCATTCTGACGTGCCTTGCCCTTCTCCACACCCTCTGGCTTCTTGAATTCCGGACAGCCATCGTTCTTCCAGCCACTCCACATCCCCTCGCGCTGATGACATAACCGCAGTGTTATAACCAGAAAAACAAAGAGGGAAAACATACATAGCCATGTGTTACTGTTTCAAAACCTTTCCCTCCATCTTGAATGCTGACACTAAAACAGGATGCTAGACACGAAGAAGTGCCAAGGAAAGACAATGCAAAATACGTTATGACAAAAATTACAGAAAGACAACATAGCACATCTCTGTCTCTGTCTGTCTCTCCTTAGATAACTCTCTCTCTCTCTCTCTCTCTCTCTCTCTCTCTCTCTCTCTCTCTCTCTCTCTCTCTCTCTCTCTCTCTCTCTCTCTCTCTTCTTCTTTCTCTCTGTCTCACCTTCAGGATGTGCTTCATGGTGGCCAAAAACTTGTGTCCGTCGGGTGGGGTTTCCTCCAGTAGCATGTACACAAGCAACTCGGTTTTGGCCACCCACAATGACTGCTCCTCCGTCAAACTCTCTCTGTGGAAATGGGCTTAGTGTTCATCATCATCATCATCGTTCTCCACCTCCTTCTCATCATCATCATCCTTATTACTGTACTAACTTCATCATCATCATCATTACCATCTTTACCACCATCATCATCATTCTCCTCCTCCTCCTCATCATCAATCATTTTTATTTTCACTTTCTTCATTATTATTTCATCATCATCATCATCATCATCATTACCATCTTTATCACCACTGCATCTCTCCACAATGCTTGGTTTCTGGCAGCCTCCCTATCCAGTCCCTTATCCCTGAGGTCACACTCCACTATCTTGTCCGAGGTCTTTAACAATTTAGCAATCTGATATCTATTCGTGTATGAATGCATCCACAAGGCACGCGCTGATTATGGAAAGACAGCTGATATTAACACACACACACACACACACACACACACACACACACACACACACACACACACACACACACACACACACACAAACGGCCAAACCACTGACTGCTTAAATTTGATGTTTGACGTGAGGTACTGCATGAGGATGAGGATCTGCAGCAGGACGTAGCGGCGGAAGTTGGCGTCGGAGAACTGCAGGTCGAGGAGCTTCTGGTTGGTTAGGTATTTGGCGAAGTACTGGTCGGCCTGGGGGAGGAAATGAGTGGGAAGTAAGTGAGTAGGTGTTAAGTGAGTGGTAAACAGATGAATTGGAGATAGGTGTGTGGGAAACAGGTGAGTGGGAGATAAGTGAGTGGGAATGGTTAGTTAGATATTTGGTGAAGTACTAGTCTACCTGCAAGTAAAATAAATGAGAGTTAGCACACTTCAAAAATAGCACTTTTCTTTTTTATTGGCACACTTAAAAAATAGCACTTTATTTATATTAGCACCCCCCCAAAAAAAAAAAAAACATACACAGCTCTCATTATCCATATGGCATAGGGAGTGATTTTTTTTTGTTTTAATATACAATTTAAATTCTGGATAATCAAAAACTGTCATTTATTAAAAAAAAAAAATTAACACAGGAACTTACATGGCAAAAATAATGAGAGGGAGAGGAGAAAAAGGTTAGTTTGGTGCGTGTGTTTGTGTGTGTGTGTGTGTTTACCTGGAGTGTGTCAGGTGTGGTGGAGGGCTGGGAGAGGGAGCGGGTCAGGGGGGGTCCGGAGCTGCCCTGCACGTTATCTAGCTTGAAGCTCTTAAACGCCTCCAACACATCACTGCAGTACTGTGGAGATGAAGAGGATTATCATTATTATTATTATTATTATTATTATTATTATTATTATTATTATTATTACAGTATTATTATTATATCATTACAACTGTGTCATCATCATCATTACTATTATCATTATTACTTTTATTATTATCACACACACACTGCCTGAAGAAACCTCTGAACTAACCAGGGTGAAGACCTTCCATGGAGCCTTCTGGAAACACTGTACAGGGTTGCGGAAAAAGTCTTGTAGCGACCAGAACTTCGTGTAGAGGGTGTAGTCCAGACGAGGGGTGCCGTCAGGGTTGTCTCGGACCAATTCTGTGACCGGAGAGAGACAATGAGCGGAGTGAGTATTAGGGTTGTGTTGTAGGTAACATCTATCTATCTCTCTGTCTATCTATAGCCCGACGCCCTAATCCCGCAAAGGGTGGCTGCTGACAAAACGCCTCCAAGTCGCTCTCACCTGCCATTTGACTGCCCTCCCCCCAACTCATTCCCCCCCTCCCTCATATACTGGTGAGTTAGTGCCCCACCCCATAAAAAGAACTAACTAAATAAGCAAACAGAGCGCCTAGGTGACATAAATAGACTTAAACAACATCTTTCCATTTCTTTTCATTTATAAAGGCTCCAACATGCATGCGTCTGCCTTGGTCAGCTAATGGCAGCTCTCCACTCTCCTCGATCTCTGGCAGCCTCCCTGTTCAGTCCCTTATCCCTGAGGTCTCACTCTATGGCCTCATCCCAGATATTTTTCAGCCTGCCTCTTGCACCCCTGCCCCAAATATTCACACTTCTCACTTCCCTCACCTCTTTTGTAGTGACTCATTTAGCATCTTAATATCTTCCTATGTAAGTTAGCCTTGGAGATTTTGTTTAACACCTCTTCCTTAGATATTTATTCTGATATGTAAAGAGGTGTGGCATGTAGGAGGATTGCTGGAACTCAGGTAAAGAGAGAGAGAAAGAGAATGTGTGTGTGTGTGTGTGTGTTGACCTCCCACACCCTTCACCACCTTCCCCGACACCCACCTTCCTCCTCCTCGTTTTCGACATTGGTAAAGGTGGTGACGTTCTCGAGGTTAAACTCCGACACCAGATTGAGTCCCGAGCGCTCAGAAAACGGGAAGAAGCGCGCCAGGAAGAGCAGGATCCGTCCGCAGAAGACAGTGTTCTGCGAGCGTGAGAGACGACGCAGCAGGTCTGGGGTCGGCAAAGAGAAGAGGAGAGATTAGGACTGTGACGTGATTTTTAAGAACAGTAATTGTTATACCTTGCCTTTCCTTGTTATTATCTTGCCTTTCCTCATTATATCTTGCTTTTCCTTGTTATATCTTGCCTTTCCTTGTTATATCTTGCCTTTCCTTGTTATATCTTGCCTTTCCTTGTTGTATCTTGCCTTTGTTATATCCTGTCTTTCTTTTGCTGTGTTTTGCCTTAACCTCCACTGCAGATCTATAACATGACTTTACTGTACCAGGCTTATGTTGCAATACATATCAAGGTTCAAACTGCTATTTGTTCCTCCCTCTCTCTCTTACTGTTACACATCTCTCTCTCACTCTCTCTTACCATTACACAACTTTCTCTCTGATCATTATACATCTCTCTCTTCCATGCCATTACTCACCTCTCTCTCACTCTCTCTTACCATTACACATCTCTCTCTCTCTCCCTCTCATCATTACACATCTCTCTCTCTCTTACTGTTACACACAAACACACATCTCTCTCTCTCTCTCTCTCTGACTATTACACATCTTTCTCTCTCTCTCTCTCTCTTACTATTACACATCTCTCTCTCTCTCTCTCTGACTATTACACATCTTTCTTTCTCTCTCTCTCTCTCTCTTACTATTACACATTTCTCTCTCTCTCTCTCATTTACTGCTACACATCTCTCTCTCTCTCTCTATTACTGTTACACACATCTCTCTCTCTCTCTCTCTCTCTCTCTCACCGTTACACATGCGCAGAACACTGGTCTTGCACGGTGCGAAAAACAGCTCTTCCTTCCACACCCCCACATTGTCCTCTACGAACCCAAACAGCTGCTCGCACTGTCCGATGGTCAGCGTGTCAAAAGCGTCGGATAAAATGAGGACGGGGAGGGTGGGCAGGCTCAGCTCTTGGCGTACCAGCTCTATGCTTACCTGTGGAGATGAAAATTATGGATTCAGTTTAATTCATTTGTAATACTGGATGGTGATGAGATTTGAGACTGTGACACACATACACATACCTGGTACACACACACACACACACACACACAACACACACACAAATCTTCTTCCCTTACAATATTAGGTGACACTAATATTTGAACTTGGAAAAAATACTAAAAAAATAATAATTTAGAGAAATTATAGACCCAATTCACTTCCTTCATAATGCTAGATGATGATGATGATGATATTTGAACTTGGAAAAATTATTAAACATTGAAAGAAAATGAAAAAAAAATTCATTCTCATAATCCAGAGTTATGATAAAGTATATTTTAATCTAACATGTGATATACTCATTTTACTCTGTTAACTTGGCCAAAACTCCCATCTCTCCACCTTGATTGCTGAGTTGTAACAGTAGAATAGCACTAAAATATGATACTAGTCACTGAGAACTAGTACAGAAAGGAGGTAGAGCCAGAGTATTATTTTTTTCCACTACTGAGTTACATGAAATAAGCTGCAAAAGGAAAAAAAAATATGGGTCATGTCAGTATGAAAGGACTACACCAATTTCTTGTATAATGTGGCATGAGTGGCTGTGGTACCGTTGTGATGGCGGTGATGGCGCTGAGGTCAGTCTCTGCACCATTAACCAGCCGGCGAGTCACATAATTCCGCACCGCCGCCTCCATGCAGTGCTTGGCTGTCTCACTGAAATAATAAATGTGCAAATTAGTGATATAATTAGTTCTTGCCATTTATTTAGTTATTTGTAGAAGATACCCATTTCATTAATAAAGAAGAATTGAGGTATATACAGATACAGTACTTACTTAGTTGCAGTGTCTTTCTAATGGATATAATCTGAGCTAAAACTGGAAAAACTTTACCATACAGGGGTGGCAACTCCATTGGTCTCTGTGTGGTTGCATGTTCTTAAGGAAGGTAATTTTTGTACAGTACAATATGCAACACAGATATCTGCTTCTTGATTTTAGATGAAATACCATAATGTACCATATACAGAAATAATTTTACCTATTTTGGGGTATTTAAAGAAGCTCCCTGGCCACTCAAAGCAATTTGTTTACTGACAATCTCATCAGCATAACTTAACCTAACTAGGTGGCTTTGCCCCTAGACCCCCTATGATTTTAACTACCTAGAACTGCCACTAAACCTAATGCTGGAAGTCCTCAATTCCAATGAGACCAAAATTTCTAACAAACAATCTAACCAACCTCTGAAAGATCTGTTTCAATGGAAAATTTGGAAGACCTGCACCTATGCTGAAAAGTATTAATTTAAAATTGTGCATGCCACTTGCTTTTCCCTTCATTGGCTAAGGATTGCTTGAAGGATTTTAAAGTTAGGACCATAAACAAGATGTGATTTCCACATTTATAGATAGATAGATTTCCACATTTTGGTTACATCTAGTGAGGTGTGGCCTGTGTAATATCCATAAATAAGCTGCCCTATTTCCTTATTAATTACAAAAAGCTGAATACTGATGATGATTTACCCCCATAACAAAAACCTCGTACTGCAGCTTCTAGGTGCCTATCAACGTTGGAGGGGGCCGGCATTCGGAACATCATTTACGTCAATAATACGGCTTTCTGCTCTTATATCTCACCTGATCTTGGAGGAGAAGATGCTTGTGATGGGCACAGGGTCGGCATTTTCCAGGCACTGTGACAAGGTGGACTGAACCTTGCTGAAAATACGCTGAAAACTCACTGTAGAGTCCGCCATTGTTTACACCCGTTACTTCGAGAATTCGGCTCCGGCCTCCAGCGATCATCTCGGTCTCGGAGGTTTTAGCACTGAATAACTGCTTTTTCCGTGTATTAATTAACACTAAACGAATATAGAAGGAAGCTGTTAGTGGACTCGTGTCACCGAAAGTTAGTCCGTCAAAGTTGCCAATTTGACGCATTTTTTCGCTAGCTCTACATATTGGTTTCCCAAATCTAGCGTCAGTGTTAGAGACGTTATTTTTTATATGTACCAAAATTCATGCATTATCCCAAACCCAGGCACATTATAAATAAACCTCTACCAACTGAGGTTAAAACAACGACGCACAAATTTTGAGTTGACTGCCAGTGTATACGTCTGCTTCCCCTCTGTCTCGGTTCCTTGTCCTAGTCGACGACTCTTTTAGACGGTCCAGTACAGACAGACGCCACTTTGCCATGAACCAGTGGATGATTTAAGTTATGGTGGCGGTGCTTGTCTCGTCTGAGCATAATCTCACAAATTAATGGGCAAAACACAATATGAATTAAACATGATTGATGCTGCCTTCTACAGCCCACCATCTTCCCCACAAAGCATAAGTAAGGAGCTGAGGAGTGAGGATGCCCGTGTAGCAGACAACAGAGCCGCCTACATATATATCGGTGCCACCACGAGGAGGCGTCTTTCACCAGAACCTACATATGAATTAGAATGATATTAAAAGACGTAACACCTGGCGTGCAAGCTGAGAAATATTTTAAAGCTAGGTCCTCTGAATTAAAAAAAAACTACAAGATTTGGGAATAATAAGGTTAGGATGCAGTTATCACTGAGTACTTAAATTAGTAAGTAGGCACATTAAGCTGAGCACTATTAGGACTATAATGTGTAAAAATATTGCTTTTACAAGTTATCGACCAAATTATTATTTTGGACGATCTAGCGACATTTGAAAATTTGGGATGGCAACCCTGCCGTCACCACGTCAGTTGGCGGTAAGTGCAAGTTGGAGGAGTATTGCAGTGGCGTCTCCCCTCATTTTCCTCGCCATTTAGCTGAGTTAGTGAGGAGAGCAACTAATTAACAATGAGGTGAGTGCACAGTAATGATACTCTTCCAATTTTGAGCCGTTACACCGTGATTTAAGGAATTAAATTAGAGAAAGAGCGATATTTTGGAACGGTCGTGTGATGCAGTTTAAACTATGAAGTCCAGTATCGGAGGAAAAGCAAATTTGATGGAGTGCTTGTAATGAGTGACAAAAGCTTGAGTATACTGGAAACCGAGGCTGGAAGCGATTAATTGAGGGACATTGGCCGAAGGTAGTCCGTATTGTCGCTAGTTAAAGAAACTCCCTAACACCTTTTCCTAAGCGATTTATTTTGCTTATCACCTTACTGTCCAATTCAGTGTTACATAAATCCTTCCAATACCGCCATACTCTGCCTAAATAACGTACAAAAAGATATTAACCAGCCATATCCAAAAATGAATCGCTAAGGTAGAGGTGCTAGGGGTGAGAAAAAAGGAACCGGAAGTGTTGTGGGCTCTTCTGAACGTGAACCCAGTGGACTGCAGGCTTAAGTCCCCCTTCTGCAGTCCACCATCCTTCATTAGGGGGACAGGAAGTTGAGGGACGTAGTGTAGCCGGGTAACGGATCCGCTCGGTTATATCAGTGCCACCGCGTGTAGGCGTCCGTCTCCAGCGCCTTTGAAATGTTAAACAGGAATTATGAGCAGAGTTGGTGGGGACAGAGAAATCATACGTAATGTACAAGATAGGAAATGGGGGGGGAAAAAGTTGCACGGGTGGAATCAGTTATATTGGAAGGAATGCGTTTATTTGTTTGTCTGTATGTTTATCTATCTGTATTTCTCACTGTCCAAACCCCATCCTTTTTCAGGGTATGTGTGGCTGTGGATCTCTCTCTCTCTTTCTCTCTCTCTCTCTCTCTCTCTCTCTCTCTCTCTCTCTCTCTCT
>JAGKTI010013412.1:0-23083 GCA_018397915.1 Birgus latro
TGTGTTAAAAAATTACCAAAAATGTTAATCATAATTTCCTGCTTGCAATTTAATTTTTTCATGCATGGTTCTTAAGTGCACCAGCTAGGAAAAAGGTGGAAGGCAGTGAATTTCATGTTCGGTCATAACCTAACCTAACCTAACCTATCCTAACCTAACTTATGCTTACCATAAAGATTTTCATGCCTAACCTGTTTTCATCATGCTGTAAATGTGTTAAAAAATTACCAAAAATGTTAATCATAATTTCCTGCTTGCAATTTAATTTTTTCATGCATGGTTCTTAAGTGCACCAGCTAGGAAAAAGGTGGAAGGCAGTGAATTTCATGTCCAGTCATAACCTAACCTAACCTAACCTAACCTAACCTAACCTAACCTAACCTAACCTAACCTATCCTAACCTAACCTATGCTTACCATAAAGATTTTCATGCCTAACCTGTTTTCATCATGCTGTAAATGTGTTAAAAAATTACCAAAAATGTTAATCATAATTTCCTGCTTGCAATTTAATTTTTTCATGCATGGTTCTTAAGTGCACCAGCTAGGAAAAAGGTGGAAGGCAGTGAATTTCATGTCCTGTCATAACCTAACCTAACCTAACCTAATACCCAAATTGTTAATCATAATTTCCTGCTTGCAATTTAATTTTTTCATGCATGGTTCTTAGGTGCACCAGCTAGGAAAAAGGTGAATGCCAGTGAATTTCATGTTCGGTCATAACCTAACCAAACCTAACATTGTGTTAATCATAATTTCCTGCTTTTAATTTAATTCTTTCATGCATGGTTTCTAAGTGCACCAGCTAGGAAAAAGGTGGAAGGCAGTGAATTTCATGTCCTGTCATAACCTAACCTAACCTAACCTAACCTAACCTAACCTAACCTAACCATTTTTCTGGTATTAATTTACATCATTTACTGTATTTGATGCTTTGTACCCAATAATTTAGTGCATAAAATATGAGAAAAGATGATTTCCATGTCAGATACTTACTTATACTATGCTGGCAAGTTCTGAGCACCTATGACTCACTCACCTCTAAATCATCATTTTTTGGTTAAAATTCAATAAATTCATGCTTTGTGTGCATTATTTATGTGAAAAGGGACCTAAATAAGTGCTATACATGTCCAGTAGGGAGGTAGGAAGGTAGTTTTCTGATTTATGTTAGGTTAGGTTAGGGTCATGAAAAACCAGTGCTGGAGCTTCAGGGCCCAATATCCGGACAAAACCACTATCCGGACATGCCTGTTGCTCTATTATGTCAGATAATGGAGGGATTACATATAATCCCTTCACTATCCAACGTAATAGAGCCAAAGGCAGGTCCGGATAGTGCTCTTCTCTGGATATTGGCCATGAAGCTCCAGCACTGGTCATTCATGACCCTAACCTAATGTAACCTAAATCAGAAAACCACCTACCTACCTCCCTACCGGACATGCATGGCACTTATTTATGTCCCCTTTCACATAAGTAATGCACACAAAGCATGAATTAACTGAATTTTAACCAAAAAATGATGATTTAGAGGTGAGTAAGGCATAGGTACTCACAACTTGCCAGCAAGTGTAAGTAAGTATCAGACATGGAAATCACTATGAAAATCACCCTTTCTCACACCATATGCATAAATAATGGGCACAAAGCATGAATTCATTGAATTTTAACCCAAAAATTATGATTTTGAGGTAAGTAAGGCATAGATGTTCATGAGTTGGCAGCTTAGTGTAAATAAGTATCGGACTTGGCATTCACTATGAAAATCATCATTTCTCACATCTTATGCACTAAAATATGAGATACATGCATCAAATAAATAAATTTTTACCAGAAAAAGAGTTAGGTATGGCAAAGGTGTTCACTGTTCACCAACAGCACCGGTCAGTCTTGACCCTAACCTAACCTAACCTGAATCAGAAAACCACCTACCTACCTCCCTCCTGGACATGCATGGATTTAAGACCCCATTCACATAAATAATTGGCACAAAGCATGAATTAATCGAATTTTAACCCCAAAATGATGAATTTGAGGTGAGTAAGGCAGTGGTGTTTGCAAGTTGGCAGCTCAGTGTAAGTAAGTATCGGACGTGGCTATCACTATGAAAATCATCATTTCTTATATCTTATGTACTAAAATATGGGTTACAAAGCATCAAATAAATAAACTGTTACCAGAAAAAGAGTTAGGTATGGCAAAGGTGTTCACTGTTCACTAACAGCACCAGTCTTTGATGACCCTAACCTAACCTAAATCAGAAAACCACTTACCTACCTCCCTCCTGGACGTGCATAGCACTTAATTAAGACCCCACTCACATATATAATTGGCACAAAGCATGAATTTATCGAATTTTAACCCAAAAATGATGATTTTGAGGTGAGTAAGGCAGACATGATTATTACTGAGAAAATCACCTTTTCGCAGCCTATGCATTCAAATATGGGACACAAAGCATGAAGTAAATAAAATGTAACCAGAAAAATTTTGATTTAAAGGTGTGTGGGGCAAAAATGTTCACCAGTTGACTAGATAGTGAACGTATGTAAGAGACATAGTAATCACTGAGAAAATCACCTCTTTCAGAGCCTGTGCACTCAAATATGGGACACAAAGCATGAAGTAAATAAAATGTAACCAGAGAATGAGGATTTAGAAGAGATTATGGAAAGTATTTAGCAGTTGACAATGTTTACTTACAGTCCATGATTGTTGTTTACCCCCATCTCTAAGGTTTTTACAGTGGTCATAATTGCTCTTGAAGCATATCCAGGGTTTAACTACACTTAATCCTTAGCACTGTGACTTTTGATTATTTAAACAAGAACGAAAATACCGCAAACGATCGGACAGCCATCCACTGTTCACGGGGGTTGAGACAGAACTAGTAGGAGGGAGACTGAGCGGGAAGGGAGCTAGTTGGCGCGGGTGGGAAATTCAAACTTACACGGTCAGGAAAAATCAGATTTTTTTTTGGGGGGGGGGTTCGGCCATCAGCCCATGATGTTCGGATAGTGGACGTCCGGATAGTAGTGAGATCACTATATATAACGATTACTGCCAGGAATTAATCAGTCCAATGTATGGTTGCCGTTTCAGTCCAGTGTTGGAAAAAAGTGTTATTTATATATCGGCCCAACACAAGTTTTACATCAACTGGCTTGATATAAGCAGAATATTATGGCCAGGAATCGGTCCAATGTATGGTTGCCGTTTCAGTCCAGTGTCGAGAAACAAGTTTTATTTATATGTTGGCCCAACACAAGTTTTACATCAACTGGCCCAATATTAACAGAATATTATGGCCAGGAATCGGTCCAATGTGTGCTTGCCGTTTCAGTCCAGTGTCGAAAAACAAGTTTTATTTATATATCGGCCCAACACTAGTTTTACGTCAACTGGCCCGATATAAGCAGAATATTATGGCCAGGAATCGGCCCAATGTATGCTTGCCGTTTCAGCCCAGTGTCGAAAAACAAGTTTTATTTATATATCGGCCCAACAGAAGATTTACATCATTTGGCCCGGTATAAACAGAATATTATGGCCAGAAATCGGTCCAATGTGTGGTTGCCGTTTCAGTCCAGCGTCGAAAAACAAGTTTTATTTATATATCGGCCCAACACAAGTTTTACATCAGTTGGTCCGATATAAACAATATTATGGCTAGGAATCGGCCCAATGTATGGTTGCCATTTCAGCCCAGTGTTGAAAAACATTTTATTTATATATCGGCCCAACACGTTTTACATCAATTGGCTCGATATAAAAAGAATATTATGGGCATGAGTCGATCCATTACATGGTTGCCGTTTTCCCTTAGTCCCGTTATATGCCAATACTGGCCCGTCATTTCAATGTTTGCTGGGTAACCCTAAGCTCTGGGATGAAATGAGTAAATATATAATCACCCACTTGAGTGATAGATGATGGTACTCGGTTTACTCACGTCCGGTAAGTGAAGGGGGTGTCCGAGGGGATGAGCGAGAGTGGCTGGGGGGGCAGGGGTGAGACATTAGTGACTGTTGGGTCATGGCGTCACTAAATTGTTGTGTGTTGGGGAGGGGGAGGGAGACAGAGAAAACGTAAAATAACACACAAGAGCAAGTAAATGGCAGTTCCATACAAGCAAAAGCAGTAGGGGGCATTGGAGACTGATATATAGAGATCTGATTTCCCATACTCTTATCCCTGTACCCATCCCCACATCAGTGTAGTTTTAGTAAACAACAGTGTATACAGGTATTATACCATCTAACATTTCATTAGGTAATGTGTTGTTCATGCTTGGCTTCATTCATCATTTACACGAATTACCCTCTACTTCAGCTACTGTAAATACTGTATTATGCTCCATTGTTAGGATATTAGACTCTGCTTTTCCACCTCCAGTTCATATGCTCCCACACCCTCCATCCCTCATCACTCTTCCTTCACCCCTCCCCCCTCCCCTCTCCCCTGCATTGCAGCGTGCCATCTGTGGACAATAAAATGCAACTGTGCTTATTGTTTCACATTTTGGAGCCTGCGAATCGCAGAGGTGATAGAGCATCAGGGGAGGTGAATGGACTTTGTACTTTGACTGTGCCGTACTAAAAACTCCCAAGTAGTTTTAGTTAATTTTTTCAGTATGTTATAGTGTTTACTGTTATGCAGTATTTGTTTATTGTTGTCAGTTGCTGATATTGTACACTATTTCAGTTTCAGAGTCTGGATGAAATAATTAGGTTGTGCCTTCATCATGTGAGTCACAATGACCCTAAGATTCGTAAGCTATACTTGGATGTTCTGGCCAAACTGCCCCTCAGCTCTATTGCTCATGCACTATCTACAGTCAGCACCATTGATGACAATGAATTTACCACAAACAAGGTTAGTACTTGTAATTCCTTTCTGAATGGATTAATCCTCTGAGTTTAGGGACATCTCTTTCATAGTATTCATTCTAACTCCAGATTATTTTATTCATCTTTTGGCAGACTTTCCAAACCTGAAGCTAGGGTAAAACCATACTAAAATGTTTTAATATGACAGACCTTTCATAAGTTGAGTAAAATTGTCAAGTAGCAGCAAGAATCAACTATAACGGACATTAACTAGATTCAGGATTTAACTAATCTTGACAGTAGTTAATGTAATACAGAAAGGTTAACAACAATGCGTGATTTCATAGCACAGTTCATTTATAGTACACGTGGCTGTTAGTAAGGTCCAGAAATTTTTTATAACATGCATAGAATGTACATAACATATGACACTGACCCTCCAAATGGCCAAATATGACATTTCTGACTACTTTATGTACCTCTCCTCATAACACTCAGCACTTGTCTCCTGGATTTATGTCATTTTCCTTTCCTGTTGGTTGCATTTGTTCCCTACAGTTGCTATCTGGCCAGCTCTTGATGTTTTTAGGACATGGATGAAACTGAAAAAGTCATATATATATATATATATATCTACATTGTTTGTAGGTTGTCTGTAAGTGGCTAGAGTGGATACATGACAGGGGTTCAGTTGAAATAAGAAATTAATATTTTAAGAGCAAGAAGCATGTAAAGAGACAAGTGAAGTGGAAAAAGGAGGTAAATGATGAACAAGGAAGAAAAATGAATGCATATTACTCTGAAAATAGGAAGTTATTGTGGGAGGAGGTGAGGAAATGTAGAAGTGACAGTGGAAAGAAATATGAAAGTGTAAAAGATGTAAGTGGTAGATCATTAACCCATGGGGATGAAGTAAGGACCAGATAGAAAGAATATTTTGAAAGTCTGATGAATGGGAGTGGAGAGAGTGAAGCAACTGTTAACATGATTTGTTTTGGGGGTGTACAGAGAAGGAATGCAGTGCCAGGAAATGTGACACTGGTAGAGTTTGTCAGAAATTTTTATGCACTTCTTTATCTTATGAGCATTAGTCTAACCACGACCAATAGTAAATTTACCTAACTCTCTCAGGAGATTAGGGTATAATTAATCTTCTAACTTACAAGTAATTATTCTCCTTATATCCTAGCGAGTTCCCTCTGATTTGGCCAAATCATAAAGGTTACTTAGCTAGATAGAGTCAGAATAACAGATGACGACAGGCCTAATGTCTCGGTCGGTTCGCCTGGGGCTTCCGAGTGTCATTAGGTGCGTATTATACAGCGTGCAGCTTGAACCGGCTCTTGGAACAGAGTTTGTAATAATGGCGAGTCTCTCTCCCTCATAGGATTTTTGAGATGCCAACTGTTTATTAATTATAATTGGCTAAATACAGTTAAATTACTTCATGAAATATACAAGGTGAATCTAAATTTAATCTTAATTTTAATTAAACTAAACCAAATATTCCATTTATCTGTATAAATATGTACTAAACCCTCATCTGATTTTCACGTGAGGGCACTTTATCCCACCATGCAGGCGCAGTTAGGTCAGTGGAAAATTCCTAAGCATTTATATGTATTTTCAATACAGTTGTCCACAAGGGTTAAAGGCAGTAGCATTTAATTTATTAATAATAGGAATTATTAACAAAATGTAATCTCTGGGTTATACAACAGTTTGAATTAATCATTAACGCTTTTCGGGTTTTCCTCAGCTTTTAACAGGGACAACTATTATAAAAGGAAAGAGCACGACCGCTCAGTGGGAAAATATTTCCCGGAGTTTTGGGGCCGGGCAAGAAATGATATTCTGTATCATGTAATGTGGCCTAGATCTCAGGAACCCTGTGCCGCGGCCCTTCTAGGTCTCGCATCTTGACCCAAGTGCTCTCCACCATCCACTGTCTCCGGGGTAGCCGATAACTCTAGGGGCACCAGTTTATCGATAGTTTTTATGTTGGTATGTCCGCTACATTTAATTTTTACAAGTCTCAGCACCACCCCCCACCCACATCTGGATATGTGGTGATCACCTTAGTTAATGGCCACTGGGATCTTGGTTGTTCTATTTTTACTAAGACCACATCTCCTATGTTTATAACTGACTTGTTGCTGGCAGCCTGAGCCCCATAAAATTTTTCTCTTAGGCTCAAAAGATATTCTTCGCACCAAGGCTCAAAAGATATTCTTCGCACCAATGTCGGTTCCAGATGTCCAATACCCTTTTCAGACGTTGGTATCCCTCACACAGATGTTGTCCTAGTTCATTATTTCCTATTGTAGGATCATTAATTCCTCCTGGATATCCACACAAGGTACCGGATGAAGCTTTCTGCCATACAACACTGAGCCGGTGTTAGTGCCTCAGTTGAAACGCTAGTATCATCCAGATAGGTTAACAGTCTATCATTAATCCTAGTCTCAGTTTCAGTTATCACTGTTCTCAGGTCCTCTCTGGTGATCTTAGTTCTGTGTAAGGTTTTCCTTAGGCAGTTCTTTACTATAGCAATCATTCATTTTGTAAATCCACTTTCCCATGGTGCTTTTGGTGCTGTGAACTGCCAGGTACAATTTTGGATTCCCAGTGCCGACTTAACCTTTGGGTCATTTATTAAATTAAAAGGTAGAGGTGATCCTCAAACGAAATTGGTTCTGTTGTCACTTATTAATTTGCTAGTACAAGACCTTCAAGCTGCAAATCTTCTAAATATGTTCAGGAATGTCTTGGAACTTAAATCTGCCATTTCTAGAAGAACTGCCATTGTATAGGTGCAAGTAAACATACATACTGTATATACACCATTTGGGGAGTTCCCTCACCCGTAACAGTTATAGCCCGTGTAATCAACTCCAGTTACTTTTGAAGGACTGACTTACATTTACCCTATCCTTTGCTAAAGCCGGTGGTCCTGGATAGTCATATGGTTGTTGTTCATGCCTCCTACATATAATGTAACGCTAGAGATATTTTTTTACGGCCTGTCTACCCTTAGGGATCCAATACCTTTCTCGGATTCGGGCCACAGTCTGCGGCACACCTTCATGAAGAGTTAACTCATGGGGTTCCTTAACAATTAACTGTACAAAATAATAATTCCTGAGTAACAGTATAGGATGTCTAGTTTGGCAAGGCAAACCAGCCTTCACTATTCTGCCACGGCGGGGCGGTGGTGCAATCGGTAGAGAGGTGGCCTGCAGTTCCAATGGACCCAGGTTCAAATCCCCACTGGAGCAGGGAACAGTTTAAGGATTTGAATTTCATTAAATCAGGCTATACTGATCTACCAGAAGACCCGCCGACATGTCGTAAAAATACCCCCGCTAATACCAATACACCAGTCCTGTATGAGACAGCCCTAGCATGTATTCAATATGGACGGTCGGTGTTAGCGCCGAAGTGGTGACATTTAGAGGTGTATGATATGTAGGAGGACTGCTGGGCCTTGATAGCAGGCTGTGAAGCCTATGCCCAGAGTCGGACACATAAAAAAAAAAAAAAAAAAATACTCTTTCCGTCTAAGAACAGTTCAAAATATCTTGTCAGTTTAGTATTGCTGCCAGTGTCCCGGCATAAAAGGTCAAAAATCTCTCCATAATACTTTCTTTGAAGCCTTTACAGCCAATATTCCATAGGATCAAACTCCTCAAACCCTACTTTCCTATTCAAAAATTTATCAGCTAATTTAATAGTGTTAAAGAGTTGTCTTATTCATGAAAATCTACTAATGTCAGTCACATCTGGTTTAGGTACTACATGATCCAAGTTTACAACACTAACCTCAGCAGTACTATACTGTTTCTGCTCAGGCCATTCCTAAGTAAGTAATCATTAAAGGACCTTTAAACCACAAGTTATCTTTGATCAGTCTCTTTACTGTTGAACCTCTCAAGAGCAGATCAGTTAGATTTTGTTTGGAGGATACATGTAATAAATTTAAATTTGAAAGGCAGATCTTTTATAGTCTTCACTCTGTTGCGGACAAAAGGAATTTTACTGTCGTCTTTTCCCATCCAGTAAAGACAGATCTCACTGTCTGTCCATATATAAATATCCTCTGAGAGTCAAGAGAAGTGGTTAAATACCTGGCCAATTTAGTTCCTATTACTATGGAAGCCAATTACATTTGTGGTAGGGATCTTCCTTTAATTGGTGCAACTCTGGCTTTGGACGTACAGTAAACCCTTCATAAGCTGAAATATATTGGGCTCTACCCTGTTTCGAATTATCGATTTTTCCGGCTTTCCGAATTTTCACCCCCCCAATTTACTATATTACCGAATTTTCACCCCCTAAATTGCTAAGACAATACCTATTACTTGTCCATTCAACACTAAATTAAAGAAGCATATATAAATAAATAAGTTATGACAAAAAACAATTTAATGCATTTAATACAGTATACATTTAACCCCTTCAGTGCTGGGTGTATTTTCATTTTGTTCTTGCTGCCACCAGACAATTATTGTCAGTGTAGGTTGGATCTGTGGAAGTGCACGGGTTTGGTACAGCCTTCGTTAGCCCCTTCAGTATGTGAGTCCAGTCCTGAGTGCCATAAAATCGGCTGGAGGAAGCGTAAATAAAGTAGAAATAGACGTCACAGTACTGAAGTGGTTAATTGGTAGAAAATCATTCACAGAGGCAGCACAGACCGTCAGCAGCGTGTGTTGGAGATGGATTTTCACCCCCCCAAATTGCAATAACAATACTTATTACTTGTCTTCTTAATACTAAAGTAAAGGAGCATGTACAGTGTATAAATTAACAAAGAAAGAAAAAAAAAAGAATTCAGTGCACATAATTTGCCTTTCGTCAGAGGCAGTAGATTCGTCGGCAGTTTGTTTTGTTTTGGAGACAGAGGTGGTTGAGTTCACACTTAAACGTAAATTCTAAAAAGTACCTAGTATTTATTTCACTCTACATTAAGAACTAAACTTAAATGTAACCACTGTATTAGATTGCAGTGTAACACCTTTCGTTAGAGGCAGTAGATTCATCGGCAGTTTGTTTTGTTTTGGAGACGGAGATGGTTGAGTTCACACTTTAACGTAAATTCTAAACAGTACCCAGTATTTACTTCACTCTATATTAAGAACTAAACTTAAATGTAATCACTGTAATAGACTGCAGTGTAACACCTTTCAGTACAGGCAGTGCAGCGTTTCCTCCAATTTTGCGAGAATATGTTCAACAAAAACCCTCGCAAAATCAAAATTTGCAAAATTCAAACAATTAAATATATGAAATAAAGGCAAATTGGTCGACATCACCTCAAGGTAAGCACTTTTTCCCACTCTTTCTCTCGACTCTACCTCTTAATTTTACGATGATAAATGAAACAAGCACGAACTGATGTACTGTACAGTGATATTAATGAGAAAACATCATAGGTAAGAAACATAAAAAAAAAAAAATTGCATTTACACTAATGTGAGGATTGGCTTGGTGTATGGGACTGGTGGCGGGGCAGGGCTTGGCTACTGTCGCCCCGCGGGGCCTAAGTCATTACTATCACTGTTGGCAGATATTTCCACATCTTGCTGCGTTTTTTCTGCCTCTCTCATGAATCCCTCGAAGTCAGAATCGTCACTGGGGTCATCAGAGTGAAAAAGTTTAGGGATGCTAGGATCGCTGGCTGCTTGGGGAGGGGTGGCAGGGCGGCTGGTCGATGGGGCAGGGTCTCTTGGGGTTCTCATTAATTTTGTGATTAGAGACTGCTTCCTCTTGTTAACCCCATCTCTGTGTAGGTCAGCATAAAAACAAAGGGCCCTGTCAACACCGTGGCATGCTTGCTGAGCCCTAAATTGTCACATTCGTTGTTCACGATGGTTTTTTTCAGCTGGTCAATGACGGCTAGAATATTGGCCAGGTTATGCTTCGTTAATTCTCGGCCGCTTCGCTTTTATGCTAACCTTCACAGAAATGGGGTTAACAAGAGGAAGCAGTCTCTAATCACAAAATTCAAGAGAACCCCAAGAGACCCTGCCCCATCGACCAGCCGTCCTGCCACCCCTCCCCAAGCAGCCAGCGATCCTAGCATCCCTAACTTTTTTCATTCTGATGACCCCAGTGACGATTCTGACTTCGAGGGATTCATGAAAGAGGCAGAAAAAACACAGCAAGATGTGGAAATATCTGCCGACAGTGATAGTGATGACGTAGGCCCTGCGGGGCCACAGTAGCCAAGCCTTTCCCCGCCACCAGTCCCATTAACCATGCCAGTCTTCACATCAGTGTAAATGCATTTTTTTTTTAATGTTTCTTACCTATGATGTTTTCTTATTAATATTACTGTACAGTACATCAGTTCATGTTTGTTTCATTTATCATCGTAAAAGTAAGAGGTAGAGTCGAGAGAAAGAGTGGAAAAAAGTGCTTACCTTGGAGTGAAGCCGACCAATTTGTAGTGAGCACTGCCTCCACTGAACCAGATGTGTTTAAACCCCCTTCCTTTTGAGGAACTGGCATAGCCACCCATTTGAAGCCTTGAAAGGTTTTGTTGGAGGATTAATGGCTTTTTAAGGCACGTGTGATAGAATATCTTTGCCTGCTCCCTTATATGGCGCCCATCTAAAGCAACCCCCCTTCCTTTTCCTTTCTTTGAATGTAGTGAGCAAGATATCTTTCCATTTTTATTAGCACTTCTTTGTTGTCCACCAGCATTCTACCATCAAATTGAGCACCTCCATAGTTATTTGCTGCTTGCTTGATTTGTTCACTGTTCTTTAAAATCATTCTCACTGTCGATTCACCAACACCAAACTCCTGACCAATAGCAGAATTACCTTCACCTGCTTTTTTTCCTTTCAATCATTTTCAGTTTGGTCTCCAAAATTATTTTCTTGTTCTTCTTACCCGTTGGTGCCATGATAACACTCGTGCAAGGTTAGACTGCTGGGATATTGTGAGGAGCACCACGAAATTGTGAGGGTCAGTGACCTTGGTTGGAAACAGGTGCAAACAAACATGGCGGGGCGGCAGACCACTGAACTAGGAGGCTCAGTACGCCCAATGAACCATGACGTAATTACTCGGGGTGGCAAAGTAGTGCAGGAAGATGACTCTCCCACCACTCAACCTCGCAAAGTGTGTGATCAATCGCAAAGTTCATAAATGTTAAAAAATACATGACTTTTGGAACTACCTCGCAAAATTGGTGAATCGCAAAGTTAAAGTTCGCAAAGTTGAAGGATGTACTGTAGATTCGTCGGCAGTTTGTTTTGTTTTGGAGACGGAGTTGGTGGAGGTGGGTGAGTTCACAGTTTAACGTAAATTCTAAACAGTACCCAGTATTTATTTCACTCTATATTAAGAACTAAACTTAAATGTAATCACTGTAATAGACTGCAATGTAACACTTTCAGTAATAATAGTACTGAACTTTAATCATTATCACTACACTAAGTCACACTCGCACATTTTTTTTTTTTTTTAGCTTCATTCCTTTACGACTAGAGGTGCCAGTATCACTTCTTTTAAGCTTTGAACCTTCCATGGCAAGGCAGAAGGCAAAAGGAGAGCACTGCTCAGCACTAGATGACAGTAAGAATGGCGCAACTACCGTCTCCAAAAGCAAGCAGCAGACTGGCGCCACGTGTCCGCCTGGCGCCATTTCTCCCCCTACTTTCGCATTTCGTCCTACTTTCATACGTGGTCTCGGCCTGAGTTCGGCTAACTGAAGATTCCGGCTTCTAAAAGTTTGGCTTATGCAGAGTTTACTGTAATAATCTTAGTATCCTCTCTTGTTGCACAGTAAACTACTGCTCCATGTGCCTTTTGGGAAGCATCACAAAATATATGTAAATGTGACTTCCCATGACTGTTTATCTTCCTGGGAATACATATGCTTGATGTTTTTTCTGATTGCTTTCTAATCTGTTCCCATTGTTCAGCATAAGTCTCACCTAATTCATTGTCCCAGTCTGACTTTTCTCACCAAGCCTTTTGCACTAAACATTTGCCCCTAATAACTATAGGACTGGCCAGTCGTAATGGGTCAAATAACATGGAGACCTGACTTAACAAGGACCTCTTGGTGAGAGTGACATCATAGAATTTAATTGGTTTTAAACTTATTTCATCAGCTCTTGTATCCCAGGTAAGACAACCCAACATATTTTGAGTTTTGGGAATGTCAGTATTTGGATAGCCCTTTTGTATTCTATTTCTTCAAAGTGGTGAATTTGTATTCCAGCCCTGTAACGGCAAATTTTGGCTTCCCACATTTGAAATGGCTACTTCATAAGCTTTCAATGATTCTGCCTCAGTATCAGCAACTCCTTGCAAATTATCCATATAAAAAGCCTGCCCAATTTCTGGGCATTTGGCCCTTTCAGAATGATGCTTGAGTGTGTTGCAATGTAGGAAAGGACTAGCACAAGAGCCAAAGAGCTCTGATTGGAAACAGTAAGTTTTCAATGGACTCTCCCCATTTTGAGGGTCTGCAGTCCAGAGGAATTTTGTGAATTTCCTATCCTCCTCTCTCAATCCTATTCTGAGAAAAATCTTACTAATGTCTGCTGTATAAGCATAAAGTTTCTCTCTAAATCTTAATAATACATTCCCCAACTTCTCTGTTAGTGTAGGTCCACGGTATAGGCAATTGTTCAAGCTAGCTGATCCTTTGGACACTTTACTACTACGGTTGAAAACTATCCTTATAGGAGTTTTTACTGAACCTTTGCTTACAGCTCAGTGTGGTAAGTAATGACCTTCTTTGTGGTTAACAGGGAATTCTACCTCTTCAATCAATTTATTCTTCAGTTGATCATTTATAATACCGTATTATCATACTGTATGTGGTTAGATGTTTTGATATACTGTATCTCTAAACTTTCTTAGAAGAGAATTTAACTGAGCCTTAGCTGCTTGGAAATTTGTTGGTAACTCCGAATGGTTTAGTTTCCGTGGTAATCTTACCCAATATTGTCCATCTTTAAATTCCACAGACTGATTATACAAATCCTAAGTTATTTTAGCTTCAGGGGTTGGACCTTCAGCATGTATTCCTACACTGTCTAGGTCCCAAATCAATTTTTTCATTCAACAAGTAATTTATATGAGTAGGTTCTAATTCTGTACCTATTCTAGCTACCATCAGTGACTGTGAGAGGGTACAAAGACTGAGTCTACCACCTTGGCCTCTCCTCTGGCTTACTTTGGAACCCATTGTAAGGCTACCTCCTGGACTCTTGAACAACTGCACTTTAGTCTTCTTGAAAGTCCTGTGTAGGAATCTTCGACTGTTATCTGAACCAATTATCATTTTTATGGGACCCACAGTAACTGATTTCACATTCTGTTTTGCCAACCTTATCCCTGAGCTCTGTAGATGATCAGAGGTTTCCTTCAGTCCCTATATATATATATATATATATATATATATATATCTATATATATATATATATATATATATAGCGGTGGAAAAAAACCCCTCAGTACCTACAGCGCACGGGGATCAGGTGGCCGNGATATATATATATATATATATATATATATATATATATATACTTGTTTCCATCTTATCCAGTACAGCTACTGTTATATTGCATTTATATCTGCCAAGTTGTATTAAAGGTCAAACTAAATCAAAGGACTGTGCTTCCTTAGTGGCTAAGAACCCTGTAATGGCTAGATTTACTTTGCCAGTAATAGGTAACTTTAATTTCTCTACAATGTCTGCAGAAATGAAGGTTTTCTTTGCACCTGTATCAAAAAGAGTACATGCTAATATGTTTCTATTTTCAGTCATTACCTACATCTGCAGTTGGAACTGCAGCTGGCATTGTTATGGGAGTATTCACTTTCGCAGCTGTCATATGGAGACTTTCAGTTTTAGGACCATCATACTTTATCATCCTGTGATGTTTATCTTTTTTACATTTAAAACAAAGATTTAGTTTAATTTTGCAGTCTGCGGAAGTGTGTTTGGAATTCATACAAATCATCTATCTATTGCCAGACGCCTTAATCCCGCACAGGGTGGCCACAAACAAATCGCCTCCATGTCACTCTGTCCTCTGCCATTTCACTACAAATCATACAACACCATAATTCCTGAAGCTTTACTATTCTAGGAGCGTAATCAGGATAATGTTGACAAGATGCACTGGAATGTTGTTCACCACAAAACACACACACCTTCCTGTCCTTTACCATGGAAATTTTCACCTCCTTATTTTCATCAGCTTGTCTATTCCTTGTCCTTAAAGTGTTATCCTCAGATTTTAAAGGGCTAAGAAAAGTACTTATTTCTTCTTTAGGTACAGACTTAGCCATCCCTGACTTATTTCCCAGCCAGTTGGTTAGGTTCTTTTCCTTATTTCAGCCTTCTGTTTGCTTTCAGCAGACTTTACTGTTCCTTGCAAATGTTTACAGAGTTGCATCAAACCTTCCTCAGTCTCCACACAGGAGAAATCATCCCTTTGGTACATACCATACAAGGCATCCTTAGTTCTAGGTAGAAGCTTTATGGACACAATTCTAGAAAGCACCCAATCTGCTGCTTTAACATCTTTGTAAGTACCTAAAGCCTTTGAATTACAACTTATCATAATCCAAATATTTTGCGGGGAATCAAAATCATGTTTAGGTATGGGTCATTCAGTTAGAGCCATCAGTAATTGGGTAATGACCTGCTCCCTGTCTTCATAATTCTGTCTCAGGATAGTCAAAGCTGCTTCATAATTGTTTTCCTTCACAGGTAATTCCTTTATCAACTTGTAAGCCATCCCCTAGACCTGTCCTAACAGATTGGAGAGTTTACTCACATTGGGGAGATCTTTTCTGTCATGGACTAAGTATTTAAACTGATCCCAAATGGATTTCCAATTTTGCTCCCCATCAAACTCTGGAAGCGTAATTTGTGGTAGTGCAGCTTTACTCTGTTGTTTCACAATCTGTGTTTCTGCTGTAGTATTTGCCAATTTAGACTCAAACAGCTTCACTATTGTTATATATTCCTCAAATTTACTTTCAAATTTGGTAGTGTCCAACTCCAAAAGATCTTTATCATCCTCTTTTACTATTGCTGCATCTAAATTAACGTAACTTTCTTCATACTTAGTCCATCTGTCCTTTAGTATGTTCAAAAGACTACTTAATTTCTTCCTTGTCTGAGGTGTTTCATCTAATAATTGCCTACATTCATTTACGCCTCTCGTTACCTATCCTGCCTTACCACTGGATGATTTGTGTAACAAGGAAATAGACATTTTGACTGATTTCTAAGTACTGTAACTTGAATTACCATTAATTTCAATTTTACGACCACAGATTTACCTGAGCTCAGTAGTTATTAATCATTTTAAATTTTGAAGAGTGTAGGGATTGGGTTTATGGTATTAAACCTATCTTCCTTGCTTGTTAAACTTCTGGGATTATGTCTTTATCCCCACACTCATTTTCCGAAATAACCCAAATTTCCCTGAGCTCAGAACCAATTAACAACTTAATATAGCATAGGACCACCCAAAGCTTGTACAGCGTAGAATTGTTCTGTCTTTAACTCAATGTAATTTATAAATTTCTGCAGAACCGCTTCTCTGCCATGGTGCTTTCAGTGTATACCATCAACTTTTAGAGTTGCCTGGAAAGGTTTTACATTAAAATGGATAAAATCCTTTCCCTTCCTTATCCTTTGCAACCTCCTATTTACGGCCCTGCTAACTAATTTATGTGTGCCGTAGCAAACTGATGAACCTTATGGTAGGTTTCTTGTCAGCTCCCTAGCCTCACGGCCATCCAAACCTCTCTTCCTCACACACTCATCCACCTTATCTTTGCACCTTCTCCTTGGCCTGCCTCACTTCCTCCCTCCTTCAAATTTGCTCAGATATACCTTCTTCACCACTCTATTGTTATCCATTCTCTCCACATGACCATACCATCTCAGTACACTCTCTTCGATTCTGGTGTCCACAGACTTTCCTCACTCCACATCTTTCACGAATCACATTATTTCATATCCTACTCACCCTCTGTATTCCACAGACATTCCACAGCAGTCTCATCTCCACTGCTCTTACTCTTGACTTGTATCTATCTAGATCTCAAGAAAGCATTTGACAAGGTGCCCTATAGGAGACTGCTGTAGAAGTTGAAGACCTCTGGAGGGGTGCTTGAGAAACTATTAAAGTGGGTGGGAGATTATCTGATAGGAAGGCAGACAAGAACAGTTATAAGAGACAAGGTGTCACAGTGGAGAAATGTGACTAGTGGAGTACCCCAGGGCTATGTCTTAGCCCCAGTAATGTTTCTGATATATGTAAATGATTTGCCAGAGGGTTTGAATAGTTACATGAGTATGTTTGCAGATGATGCTAAAATCATGAAACATATTAAATGAACTCATAGTTGTAAAAAACTTCAAGAGGACTTGGACAAACTCCACAGCTGGAGCCAGACTTGGAAAATGGATTTTAATGCCAAGAAGTGTCATCAGTTAGAAATGGGAATGAGTGAAAAAAGACCGCACTGGACATATAAAATGGGAAGTGAGATAATTAGTAAAAGAAAAGGTGTGAAAGACTTGGGAGTGATTGTTTGGGATGACTTGTCACCAGAAAAGCATATAAACAAAATCATTGGAGAAACCTATGGATTACCGACCAACATGAAACTGGCTTTTAATTACGGTAAGTCCTCATATTTCGACGCATATTACTTCGACGCTTCATTTTTCACAAAAGAAAAAAGTTTTCAACATTTCGCAAACTTCGTCATTTTCACCCTAACCTCGACGCTCCCATCTGGTAGCCGACACTCATTAGACGACGCATATGCTCCCCAGTTTGTAAACAAAGAAGATGGCGACCACTTCAGCTACATAATCCAAGTGCATATATATAAGAATGATTATTAATGTGTTAAATGTGAGTTTTGTTGACACTTGAGCATACAAACTTTATCAAATAAACGTCTTCAATTAGTAGATGACCTTGCAGCATCTGCCATCCTCACTGTTTTGGTAGCTCTGTGGCTACTAAACAAGTCAGTATTCCATCAGCTGTCAGATAAACTGCTTATAAGACTTTATTTCTTGTTTTAACATTATTTAATAGCATTTTAACTTGCACATAAACTTACCAGAACAGTAATGTAAATATTGAACTTAGAAATTCAGTCCAATGGAAAAGCACTACTGCAAATCTTAGAAGAACAACTGAACCAGTCAGCATTCCAATGGCTATTAGGTAAATTGGTTATGAGACTTTATTTCTTGCTTTAACATTATTTAATAGTATTTTAACTTACACATAAACTTACCAGAACAGTAATGTAAATATTGAACTTAGAAATTCAGTGCTATGGAAGAGCACTACCGCAAATCTTAAAAGAACAGCTAAACCAGTCAACATTCCAATGGCTATCAGGTAAACTGGTTATGAGACTTTATTTCTTGCTTTAACGTTATTTAATAGTATTTTAACTTGTACATAAACTTGCCAGAACAGTAATGTAAATATTGAACTTCCAATTTCAGTCTGTGGAAAAACAGTACAGTGAATCATGTGATCAAAACAAAGTGTGTGGGCTTCATTCGAGGGTTTGGTCTTTCAGTAGCCTTTGTTACACTTTTAATGTCATTTCAGGTATAGGCAACTAGTAAACACTCATTTAATTTTGGGTAGGGCCTGTTTGGTGTTATAGTACTTCATGATAGGGTAGGTACCTGTCCCACTGGAATGCCCATCTATTTTTCCCATTGATTCTTAACTTCACACTTCGACGTTTCACGTTTTGTGACCTTTTGGCGGAACATCAAAACAGCGAAAAACGAGGATTTACTGTATATGGACGAGGAAGTGCTGAGGGTGTTGATAGTGACCATGATATGACCAAGACTAGAGTATGCGGCTGTGGTATGGTCACCTCATTTGAAAAGCATACTGTATTGATAAAACTAGAGAGGGTTCAGTGAATGGAAACGAAGATGATACGTAGCTTAAGGGAACTCACCTATAAGGAGAGATTGGAGAAACTGAAGTTACCAACACTGTACGAGAGAAGGGAGAGGTTACTTGATCACGATATATAGAAATGTAAGAGAATTGGAATGGGTGGACAGAAAGGATTTTTTTGTGTTCGATGATGGAAGAACAAGAGGTCATGACTTCAAGTTGAGGATAAGTAGATGTCTTAATGATCTTAAAAGGTTCAGTTTCCTGAACAGAAGCATAAGTATTTGGAATGACTTAGATGAGGAGATGGTGCAGGCAAAAAACATTGATGTGTTTAAAACTAGACTAGATAAAAGTAGATATGGAGACAGGACAACATGAGCTTAGCTCAATTCCTGTATACTACAAATAGGTAAACACACACACACACACACACACACACACACACACACACACACACACACACACATTCAAAATCAGGTCGTAGAGAGAGAGAGACGGAGCTGCTCCTGGATTGAGGGGAAATAATCGCAGAATTAGCGGCGAAAAGGAGATAGCCTATTGTGATTATGTGGTTGAATGCGTGAGTGGTGGTCCCGTCGGATATTAGTTAAAAAAAAAAAAAACGCAAGTTTCGGCCCTAAAAATACAAGACAAAGTGAAAAAGAAAGTATCCATATGGTTGTATCATGGCGGAGAGAAACGGAAGATTGTTTACAACTGGCGAGGGGGAATTTGTGGGCTTCTCCGAGGAAAATGTAGGTAAAGGAAGTGATAAGCTGCAACAAACAAGAGTAGCAGGAGTAGAGAAAACGGCGGAGAGGAATGTCCAGGAGTTAAAAAAGGTATGGGAAGTAATTAAGCAGCTGCAGGAACGGACCATAGAGCAAGAGAGAGAGATCAAAGTTCTACAGGATAGACTGGAAAAAGTTAGCACACGTAGTGAGGAACAAGAAAAAGAAGTTACAGAATTAAAGGTGAGTAACGAATCCGCATCAAATGAAATAAAACAGCTGAAGAGGGAGAATAAGAGGTTGGAAGAAGAAAGGGACAGAATAAAAAGTAAACTAGATGAGTATGAATCAAAATCGAGGAGGCAAGATGAGCATATTCAGGAAATCAAGGAGCAACATAAGGGGTGGAAGAAAATACAGGAGGAAGGAAATGTAAATTTGAAGGAGATCATAGAACAACAAAGTAAGGAAAAAGTGGAGAAGGAAGTGGTTAGAGTACTAAGAAGTAGAGAATTTTTGGTCAGGGATGTAGCAGACAAGAAAAAATGTGTGATAATTTCAGGAATAAAAGAAAAACGAATGACAGTAAGATCTGAAAGAGAGAGAGAGGAACTGAGCAAGGCTAAAGAAATAATATCACTGGTTATGGAGGGAAACAATGAAGCCCAAGAAGAGAATGAAGAAGTGTTTAGGTTAGGAAAGTATGAGGATGGTGGGGCAAGGCCCTTGAAAGTAAAGTTTAAGTCCCAAGTAATAGTGAATGAAATCATAAGTAGAACGTGGAAATTGTCAGAGAAAGAGGGGTTTAAAAGTGTTTGGATTAGGAGAGATGCAAATGAAGAGGAAAGAGCTAAATTAAAGGAGTTAGTAAAGGAAGCAAAGATAAAAAACGAACAACGAACGGAGAAAGAGAAGACAGAGTTCTATTGGAGAGTTATGGACCAGAAATTGAGAAAGTGGTACCGACGGAAGGAAGGAGAGACGAGAGAATAAAAAACGATGAAAAAAGTTTGAAAGTGGCGTACACAAACATTGATGGACTAATATCGGCAAGGTTAGAAATCAATGATTTTTTGAGGGTGCACGAACCTGATGTTATGTGCTTTGTAGAGACTAAATTGAAAGAAGATATTGATATTCATATGGGAGGTGGGAAATACAAATTATGGAGAAGAGACAGAAAAGAAAAAATGGGAGGAGGAGTGATGATAGCAGTGAAGGACAATATAAACGTAGATATTGTGGAAATGGCAGAGGGCAGGGTCGAAGCCATAAATTTGAAATTAGAAACTGGGGAGAATGGTAAGAGAGATATGGCAGTGGTATATGTTCCCCCTAAGACGAGAGCATGGAATGACGATGAATACCAGGAGATGTTGTCAGACATGGTTAGTTATCTACAGAAAGTGATCGAGAAAAGCAACAATATAATCCTAATGGGTGACTTTAATTGTAAAGAGGTGAACTGGGAGGAATGGGACTCAGGAGGCAGCGAAGATTCGTGGGGCACTAAATTGTTAAATTTAGCAATGAATAATGTAATGACACAGTGGGTTAAAGAAGAGACACGATTCAGAGGTGATGACACACCAGCAAGATTAGATTTGCTACTATCCAAAGAACCTGATGTAATTGAATCTTTAAATTATCTGTGTCCTATAGGAAAGAGTGATCATGTGGTCATTGAGTTCCAGATGATAACAGGGAACGTGGTGCCAAGAGATGAGCTTTATAGGCAAGGAAGATACAACTTTGGGAAAACAAACTTTGCAGAATTGAGAAAATTTTTTGAAAATGCGGACTGGAGAAAATTCAGAGAAACAAGAGAGATACAGAGGAAGTGGGATATCTTTTTAGACCTCTACAATTTGGGAGTGGAAAAATATGTGCCAAGAGCAAGTGGGAAAGAAAACACGAAAAAGGTGTGGTTTAATAGAAGGTGTATGATAGCGAAAAAAGAGAGGGACATGGCATGGAACAAATGGAGAAAGAGAGGTAAGGAAGAATATAAAAGAACTAGAAATGAATATACAAGAATACGTAGAGGGGAAGAAAGGAACTTTGAAAAAGGTATTATTGACAAATGTAAGGATGAACCCAAATTGTTTTATAGATTTGTTAATGGCAAATTGAATCAAAGGGAAGGAATCACCAAACTGAAAGTAGAAGGAGAGGTCTACAAGGATGCAGTAATGCAAGCTGAAGTAATGAACAAATGTTTCCAATCGGTTTTCACTAAGGAAAGGGAGTTTGTGGAAGGAGAGGGAGTGATTAGAAATGTAGTGATAAAAGATATAAAAGTGGAAGTGCAGGAAGTGTATAAATTACTGGGAACTCAAGATGTAAGTAAAGCCCCAGGACCGGATGGAATCTCTAATTGGGTACTGAAGGAATGCAGAGAACAACTGGCGGATATGGTTCACAATTTAATTGTGTGCTTCTTGGAAGAGGGGAGAATGCCTTGGGAATGGAAGAGGGCAAATGTGGTGCCAATTTATAAGGGAGGAAACAAGGAAGAACCCCTGAATTATAGACCAGTGTCCCTAACCAGCATGGTTGCGAAATTGTGTGAGAGAATCCTGAAAGATAGATGGATAAAATATCTGGGAGAGATGAATGTTTTGCCTGAAAGTCAGTTTGGATTCAGAAGTGGAAGGTCATGTGTTTCCAACTTGTTGAGCATCTACTCAAGGGCGATTGACGTGCTACAGGAGAGAGACGGTTGGGTGGATTGTGTGTACTGAGATCTGGAGAATGCCTTCGACAAGGTACCCTACAAGAGACTATTATGGAAATTAGAGCATATAGGAGGACTGAAGGGAAGCCTCCTGGAATGGATGAGAGACTTTTTGAGTGACAGACAAATGAGGACAGTAATAAAGGACAGGACATCTGGATGGAGGGAAGTAACAAGTGGTGTCCCACAGGGCTCGGTGTTGGCACCAGTAATGTTCCTGATTTACGTAAATGATATGGTAGATGGAGTGAGCAGCTACGCAAGCCTGTTTGCTGATGATGCAAAGATCTTGAGAAAGGTAGAGGTTGAAGAGGACTGTAAAATGCTGCAGGAGGATCTGGATAGGATACATGATTGGAGCCGGATGTGGGAAATGAAATTCAACGCAAAAATATGTATTGGAAATGGGTAAAAGTACCAAGAGGCCATCATTGAATTATTTGATGGGTAATGAACCAATCAGAAAAGTGAGATAAGAGAAAGATTTGGGAGTGCTGGTCCAGGATAGTTTGTCACCTGAAAAGCACATAAATAAGATAGTGAGAGAGACATATAAGCTTTTGACCAATATAAGAGTGGCATTTCATTACACGGATGAGATGATGAAAAAATTGATAGTGGCCGTGATTCAGCCCAGGTTAGAATATACAGCAGTAGTGTGGTCCCCACACAAAAAGAAAGATATAACCAAGATTGAGAGAATACAAAGAACAGCAACCAAGATGGTCCCTAGTCTGGCAGATTTGCCATACAGAGAGAGGCTGGATTTGCCTTCCTTAGAGGAAAGGAGAGAGAGGGGCGACATGATTGCAGTGTTCAGGACCATGATAGGAGTAGA